>CAIGRN010143193.1:0-15377 GCA_903798345.1 Fraxinus anomala
GACGAAGAAGAAGATCGGAACATCAGCTTCGTGAAAAATATTAGAGTCAGATTCAACAATTTCTGAGTTTGTACAGATGCACAACATCTCGATTAGTACAAATGATAATTCATACGTTCTTTGTCTATATATACACGTATTACATATATAGATTGGGAAGAAAAAGGGGACCGTGTTTCTGTGCCACACAGAGACATCGTGTCTGTCTCCGTGTGGCACAGAGACAGACAATTGAGGCAGATGCTTTCTTATGGTTGTACACGATTGGAGATCGGGGTGGAAAGGACATATAAGGATGTTGCCCACACTGGCAGCTATGGTTGATTGCTTTTGCAAGGCAAAGGATGCTGGTTTCAAGGTATTTCTCTCAACCATCTTTTTTTTAGTCATCCTTAGTCTTGAATGAAGCAATTCCCCTGTTAACATTTTCATAGAAAAGCCAATTCATAGATAATGGGCAGGGATTCCTAAAGGTAAATAGCAGGCTCTTGTGAGGAAGAAAAAAAATATATATATTTCTCCGTGTGGCACAGACACGGTGTCTCCGTGCACCATGACACATTTTTTTTCCTTCTTTTCCTAACACACTAACTCCCTAACTAATCATGTGCGTACACGGAGTGGTGTCTCCGTGTGCACACAGAGACGCACACGGTGTCTCTGTGCACCATAGAGACACAGATCGTGTCTCCGTGGTGCACGGAGACATGTTTTTTTTTCTTTTCGTAACACACCAACTTGAGAACTAAATCAACCACACCCTTTCTTCCAAACTATCATTTCGTTCAAAGAAATCTCTAGCATTTACATTTTCACATGCTTTAACATAACCAGAAAAAAATCTCTTTCAGGCATTTTATCAAACAGCTCTCGCATACTTACCAACAATTCTTTTCCATAATTCTATTGTCTTTTCACACATACCATCGAAAATCTTCCTAGCATCATCTAAACTACCACTTTTCCCCAAACCCAACTATAAGAATTTCGAAATATGCCATTTACATATTCATGTACTTTGCTGAATGCTGGAATAAATAATGCATCAATAATGATAACATATTTGATGACATTATGTTGTAATAGAAAACAGAATGCTAATTTTTAAACACACATATTACCTCTCAATTTTTCTATTCAATTAGCAACTGAATTTGATGCTCTGATTAACCTGATTAAACCTTGAATTGAATAGCTTCCTCTACAGCCAATTAATCCAGTCTATTCATTTTCAAATCCTCGGCAAAAAAATCAGCTAAAGAAGAAGGGAAAAAGAAGAAAGGAGAATAAAGAGGTATGGTTGGTTGAGTGTAAAAATGGAGAAAGCGGAGTGACGGGTAGATTTGCGGATACAGCAAAAAAAAAAATTTGAATTACGACGACAAGTAAAGACGACAGGTGGCTGCCAATGTTTTGGCTCTTTTAATATATAGTAATAGTTAGTATTTTAATGGGTATATATGGTTTTTTCCCAATTATTTATAAAACCTGGATGAATAACTAATTTTACGTAAAACATTTTTTTAATAACTCTTAAGGCCCTACCAAACAAACAAAAAAAAAAGTTACATATTTCAACCATGATCATTGATCTATATATATATATAAAAGATAAAGGCCCTAATTTTTCTCTCATTTCATTTTTTTTTTTTTTTTGCAAATTCATTTCATGAAACTCACAATTTTTATCGACTTTTCAATCACACGTGTCACTAACTTTTATCCAAACCAAACAAAGGGCTAAATTCCAGCCGTGGACTGTTCAATATTCAACATTTGATAAGTGTAGTAATTGGACCCCCATCCCTTCAAATGCGTGGAAGCACGTTCCCCCATTTTACGAAAAGAGCCTTGCTATTGGGTTAGGCTCAAAGCCAGGCCCAAAACAGGGCGTTTATGTGGCGCCCCCTATTGGAGGGGGGCTGGCTTCGGTCGTCCACTCCAAGTTTCTTGGCCTGACTTTGAGTCTGATCAAGAATAATTGTTCTTACGAAAATTGTAAATTTTAGTGTTAGAAGGTCAATCCTATTATATCAAGAAGACAGTTGTACCATTGGGGAGCCACTTTGGCTGCTGGCAAGTGATTAGAGGCGATGATGATGTGGTTGTCAACTATGGGAGAGGGAGGGTGGAGATAAATATGATATTTTTTGTTCTTCTTTTCCTTTTTCACTCATTCTCCTTTTTCCTTTTATTTCCTTTACAATCATGTTATTTGTATAATCGTACTTTGACAAGAATGATTGGCAATGTTGATTGTGTCAAAATTCGAACCATTAATTTAAAATATAATTTTTGAAATTGATAAATGTAATATTGTCAAATGTAAGTTGTCAACCAATATTGCATATGTAGCATGATTCTTTTATTTATCCTTCTTATTAAGCACCTATTTGGGCTTCATTATTTTCAAATTTTAATACAAAATCAGATAGTTATGAACAGTGAAGAGGATATAGCTCCAATCGCAATCACTAACAAACCAAAAAACCAAAAAGAAGACGTATTTTTCTATTTCCAGATTCCAAAAATGCCCCACTTAAACAGATTGAATGAAAAAAAAATTAAGGAGCACAATATTCTTTTCCTCAATCTACTTTAATTGATTTGTAAAAAGTAGTTAATAATGACTGCAACAATTGGGGTCTACACGATTGTACAACGGTTGGATTTCTTATTAAAATTTATACACAATGGCGTTCAAACACGCACTTAAACTAAGAATTAGGTTATAATTATCTAACTTGTTTTCATCTCTTTATAATTTATAAGTCAACGTCAACTTTTAATTTAAACCACACATTTCATAGGATCTTCAACACATACCCAATTATTCACGATCCACAATTTATTTATATCACATTAATTTCAACGGCTTATAATGAAATCCAAACGAGCACTTAGTTGCACAAATTGACTTTGTCAAGTTAACCATTTTTGTCAGATGGGGTCAATGTGCATAGATTGAAAGGTTGGGGATCCAAGTGCACATTAGGTACGTTAGATACTCAAATGTCACTCTCATCAAAGATTGAGGACTTATTGGAATTTATTTCATATTTAACTGCGCACCTAAACTCAAAAGATAGGGACCATGCTGAGAAAAAAAATGAGGACGAATTTGTCACAAAGTAAGTAGGTTTGGGACTATTAGTGAATTTCCCCAAATCTAAGAAATGCCTGGAACAGTAATTTGAATTTAACTTCCCGGTAGCCAACAGATATAACGGCGACGCCGTCGTAGCAGCGCCGTTCCCACCTTCCAGTGCGCGCGTGTGTGAGAGGGAAGTTTTACTCTCATTTTTTTGAACTTTTACTGAGAATTGTGCTAAACATAATTTTTGAAGTTATTTAACCAGAAAAAAACTTGATTTTTTGGCGTATTTATAGAATTTTTACTGTTAAATTGGAGTTACATTTTATCATCATCAAATCCAGCAGTTGTCAATTTGGGCGTTTTTTATTTTATGGCCGGTGATTTTTTGAAGAAATCATAACAATTCCAGTTTTGAATTTTCCTTTTCCCCCACTTAAATGTACATAAAATTGAAGACTGGAAGCTTTTGAATTCTGACCATTTAACTGTAAGCCTAATCCAACTCTCATTTAACTTCCGTTTTGTGAAAATGACACCAAAGGTGAGCTTTCTTTCAATCTCACTGTCATTGCGTTAAAGAACAAATTACATCTGTATGTATGTGCATACACATAAGTGCACTTTTGGCTAAGAGTATAGTAGTTTTTTGAGAGTTTAATGCATAAAAAAGCTACTTATAATCTTAGCCAAATAAGTTTATAAATGTAAGCATTAAATCGATAATTGGGTCCCGTTAATGTAAATTTTGAAAGCATTCTTACTTGAACTTGAAGCGTGATTTGGTCCCCAATAAGCAAAACCATGATGTGAGTTTCTTACTCTGGCAAGTGGTATTTAAGCTTCTGTTGAAACAAAAGTGCCTGAGCAAAAGATTAAGCAAAGTGCTTAATCATTCATAATTCCAACTAACACGGCAAATAATTATCCTTTTATTTCAATCAATATTTTATTAGGTGCATTGTTGAAATCTCTCTATAATTAACCTTTTCTGTTTCTGATAAATAACGCAGTTATTACTAGTTAGAGGTACTGGAACCTTGTCTTTTAACAGTCTATTTAAAAGGCTTCCATTAGTTTCTATTGCTTTTGGGTTTTGAGGGGATATTTTAGTTATGGGTATATCGTATTTGATGAGATTGGATTGGATTTGAGGGAGAACAGGATTCTGGAGGGGGTGAGAATATGGGGACTGTTGGTGGGGAAGAACTGTTAAATTGGGACAAAAGGCAAGGTATTGGGAACGGAAAAGAAGAAAAGATTTTAGTATTGGTGAGGTTGAGGCCTTTGAGTGAAAAGGAGATTGCAAGGAAAGAAGCTGCAGATTGGGAATGCATTAATACAACCACAATTTTATACCGGAATAGCCTCCAGGAGCGGTCTGGATTGCCATCAGCTTATACATTTGGTAAGGTAGATTTAATCACGTTTAAGTTCCGGAAGTAGAAATTATTGATTTCATTGCTTGTGAGATTAAGCCCTTTTTAGAATATTCAAGTGACTCACGGTTTTTTAATTTATTTTTCACTGATTCCATCAAAATATTCATTGCTTTTCCAATGCTTCTGTATAGCTATCATTGTTGGTTAATCAAGTTAGGAGCCTTTTGTAGCAGACTAATGCTAATTTCAATCTTAAGTCAATTACTTAAGAAAATAAAATTGTCACCGGGAGCACTTAGTTTGTATATAATGCAAGTTTTTAAATTTACATATTGAAGGAAGAATCTCAATGCGAGCAATTTGTTTGTATAAAATCTTCATCTAGGGACTAGTATTAAAACATGGTCACTGTGGGCTTTAATTATATCAACGCACCTTTTATGGATATATATTGGCCTAAAATTTCTGATCTCTGTCTTTTCTTCGCTTGTTGGCATCTGTCTATAATATACGGTGATAGACCGAGTCTTTAGGGGTCAATGCAGTACAAGGGAAGTTTATTTGGAAGGAACGAAGGATGCTGCACTTTCTGTTGTTGATGGTATCAACTGTAAGTATGATCTGAACATTGTAGCGTTGACCTCATTTCTCCTTTGGCTTTTCAAATAATAATTTGTTGGTGTCAATTATCGAAAACGAACTAACAGCTGGAATTACTTCTAAATTTTTACTTTCAGCAACCATTTTTGCATATGGCCAAACAAGCAGTGGAAAGACATACACTATGAATGGAATCATTCAGTATACAGTGGCTGATATTTACAGTTACATACAAAAGGCATCTATATTCTATATATTTTGTCAATTCTTGGACTTGGATACCAATTTAAGATATTTGTCTTCGCTTTTGGCTTTTTCAGATTGAGTAGTTTTCCTGTTTATAGTCCAAAATTTGTAAGCTCATCCTTTTTCTCTTATCTAGCATGAAGAAAGAGCATTTGTTTTGAAGTTTTCTGCACTTGAAATTTATAACGAAGTTGTTAGAGACCTTCTTAGTGCAGACAATACTCCACTTAGACTGCTTGATGATGCAGAGGTGAGTTGTTTTTTTCTTAGTATTTCCTTTAAGTAAGTGCATATCTTTAATGATTTTTCATCCATTAGAGAGGAACTGTAATAGAGAAACTCACTGAGGAGACTCTGAGGGATTGGAGTCACCTCAAGGAACTTTTATCCATATGTGAAGGTAAACAGGGAATTTTGATTGCTATATTTCGTGATTACGATATATTAGCCAATTGAAAATTTTCTATCTTGTGATTATGTTTTATATGCCATTCTCACAGCAAAAAGACAAATTGGAGAGACCTCTTTAAATGAAACAAGCTCTAGATCCCATCAAATTCTTAGATTGGTTTGGCCTTCTCTCCTTTACTTTCCTGGTTAAACCTTGTTCCTACTTAAACTTGTGGACAAACCTCAGAGCTCTTTTAAATTTGACATATCCAGGCAATTGAAAGTTCTGCTCGTGAGTTTTTAGGGAAGGAAAACTCGACCACCCTTTCTGCTGCCGTGGTAAGGACAAATCAATTTGTCTTTTGAGGGGTAAATTTGATGACGATGATGGAACTTATTTCAGTGATTTAGATTTGTAAATGAACATATAAATATCAGATATGGAGAATTCTTGTGGTGTTGCCTGCAGAATTTCGTCGATCTGGCAGGAAGCGAGCGTGCATCTCAAGCACTATCAGCTGGGCAAAGATTGAAAGAAGGCTGCCACATCAATCGTAGTTTGCTAACTCTGGGGACTGTTATTCGCAAGCTAAGGTTGTTCACATGTCCTCTCTTCCTTCTGCCTGGCTGTCTTACTGAAAATTATCATATGTCAATTATATCAATCAATCTGATAATTATTATTCACAAACTTTGAAATTTTTTATGTTTTGATAGGGCATAGTTGTTTCAGTTTGTCCATGGAGTATTAGGTTTGAATTTACTTTTTCTCTTTAGCTTTTGTTTTCTCCCCTGTCCACATAGAGAAAGATTCCATTTTAGAGGAGAATTTTAGTCCAATTAAATATGTGAACATGCTTTCTTCCTCCATTGAGGATGGGGAGGTTTTTACTCTCTGTCACCCACTCGCACTCATGGTAGGTAGTTTTGTTTTTTGCTAGAATATTGGAGTGGTATATAATCATATTGTTCTGCACTACATATAATTAGTAACTTATTGCTATATGACCAAATGCAGCAAAGGAAGACGTGGACATGTCAATTATAGAGACTCTAAGTTAACACGCATACTACAACCCGCCTTGGGAGGCAATGCGAGAACTGCCATTATTTGCACCTTGAGTCCTACAAGAAGCCATAATGAGCAATCAAGAAATACCCTTTTGTTTGCCAGCTGTGCTAAGGAAGTGACAACAAATGCTCGGGTCAATGTAGTGATGTCCGATAAAGCCTTGTTGAAACATCTGCAAAAAGAGGTGGCTCATTTGAAGAACGAGTTAAGAACCCCTGGACCGGCTTGTGATCATATTGCATTGCTAAGAAAGAAAGATATGCAGATTGAAAAGGTTATGATTTGTTTCTAAAATCTTTTATCTGTCCTCTCTAACATTTTTCAAAAAGTTAAAATTCTGTTTTACTTCATTTACACGATGTAATTTATTTTATTTTATTTTTAAACATGCGTAGTGCACTAAAATTCTGTTTCCTTAAACTAAGGCGTAGAGATGGAGTCAAATGACTTGAATAAACTAACAGTAAGTGCTGGTGATCAACTTTCGTATATTTGTGTGTTTATACAGTTAAATACTTGTATCAGAGTAACTGAAGTTGTTTAATGATAGTTGATATAAGAGAGGTGAATATTACATTCCGCTATCTTGTTTTTATCACTTCAATTTCCATAACTGGTTTCGGATAGTAAAAATTGGGTTCAAATTCCTGGGATCCAATGTTTTTTAAACCATAAATGCCCATCATATTTATATTGCTGCAATTATCAAACTCGTGAGTCGTGACTAGGAGAATGACATATTCCATAACGAATATTATTGAACCATTAAATGTCAGTTTAGGCATCCGACTGCACTGGGACTTGTTATTTCTACACCTTGCAGTATATTAATGTGATTGCTTGGTTTGCCATTTCGCAGTTAGAGAAAGAGGTGGGGGAACTAACCAAGCAACAAGAGCTTGCTCAATCCCGGGTAGAGGATTTATTGAGAGTGGTTGGAGATGACAAAACTTTATGGAAAAAGGTATGCATTCCTCCCTCTTTTTCCCCTGCCCGCAATATCCCTGCGCCAAATCTGTTTCAGTGATGTGGTTTGCGATCAATACATTTTTGCAGGATACTATTACCTGTTCTCCTAAATGGCAAGAAGATAAAACATATAAAGATGAATGCTCAGTGACAAGTCTGTCGAGTGGAACTGATTGTGCCAGAAACCTCAACAGAATTCGGTCTTATAGAGGAGACATCAGGAGTGATGGGACATCAGGTGTACTGCTTTCAGAAGACGGTGAGTATCACTCGTCATCTGATGATACTTCCGATCCGAGTCAGGGAAGAGAGGAACTTACAGTAGGAACTGAAAAGGATTCTGATAATATCCGTGAAGAAGTTCAATGTATTGAGATGGATGAATATGGACATGGCAAAACATATGAATCATTTGGCTCGTCAAACAACGCTAAAGAAGAAAGAATGTCAATGTTGTTGGGAACTGGAAATGGACATGCTGTAGATCTGGTGTCATTATCTGCTTTACCTGGACATGCTTGTGTTGTTGAAAATGGTTCCTCTAATTGGATGTCGGAGCAGAAAATCGAAAAGGTTCCAATATCAGTTTCTTCTCTAGTCAGCTCCTACCCCGACGAATCATCTCCAAGGGCCTCGTTTATCAATATGCCAAGTTCTGGAACCCTGAAGTTGACAAGAAGCCAAAGTTTTAGAGCAAAACTGATGACTGGGTCATCTCACTCTGCGATGGCAGATAAAAGTGAATCGACGCCACCCTCCGAGTTGGACAAAAGCTTCCTAGGAAGACCAGAAGGCTTCCAAAGAACGCATTGGAAGCGATTGATATATGGTGCATATGATGTGAGGCTGTCCAGAAATGATTCACAATCCTCCAGTAATAGCACTTCCATAGATGAAGTAAAAGCTCAAAACATCACACATGGAGATCAGGATATTCCTACTCTTGATTCTTTCTTTGCAGGTCTCCAGGATATGGCCGAGCTTCAGTATGAAAGTCAACTTCATGATCAGGTGACACTCATTCCTAATTCTGAATTTATCTGTTTGTGCGATGCTACAGTTTTCCCATATTTTGTTTATATATTTCACTCCCTGTTGATTTTCTCCCTCCAATATTTAGATAGCTGCATCTGCCGTAAGATAGTACTTTTAGAGAAGAAGTCCTTAACCTTGTACGTGTTCTGACATCCAGGTTCAGGAGATAGAACTGAAATCTGGAGAGAATGTCGAAGATGTTGGTATTGATCCAATGCACGATTCTCTTGGAGCTCCTTCAGATTGGCCTCTGAAGTTTGAGAGGCTGCAAAGATTGATAATTGAATTGTGGCATACTTGCAATATTCCGTTGGTCCACAGGACATTCTTCTTCCTCCTCTTTAAAGATGAGTTGATAGATTCCATTTACATGGAGGTAGAGCATAGGAGACTGTCCTTCCTGAAGGAGACATTTCTTATGGGAAATCCTACTGCACAAGATAGCCGCCCTCTCACGTTGGCAATAAGGTATCTTCTGACTTCCTCTCTCTTTCTCACAGTATTTCTGTGGTCACACTATCATTGATTTAACCTTAATTTCTAGCACTGAGAGCAATAATAAACAAAAGGAAGAAAGAAACACTCAAAAAGTAAACTCTCAAATTTTAGTGTCTCACTCTCAATGTGAAAGCTATGTCCACTCGTGATTGCAGATTTTGACTATAATAAAGAAAGAGATTACTAGGTGTTTCACGGACCCCCGTCTTATCTAAAGAAACAATGACTCCCTAAAATCCTTTATATATGACAGGAATGTCAAGGAGACTTAATCTGTGTGAACTACCCAATATAACATTGTAGCCCTGCGGTCAAGGGAACAGTACAATTATTATTGACACGGTCCAGTATACATTTGTCAATTTCTTAAAGGAATGCCCTTCTTAGTGTGTGTTACATTTTCAGACATGGAATCAATATATAAAGAACTTTTACACCACAGTATATGACATTCATCTACTTCCAACTGACTTTTCGCCTTGGAAATTTTCGTGAGTATTTAAAAACACCATGGGAGTGACATGTAAGACTAATAAAAGTTTTAGGTCAATTCTGATTTTGATAAAAACAAAAATTTTGAGCCTGTGTAAAGATGAATTAACAGCATCTTATGTTTCGACTCGTGTAAATATTTTACTAACAATTCGATTTAGTTCTGTTGGCTCAAAAACCGAAATCTATTATTACTTATGATCGGCACTTCCTATTATATTCTTGTAGCAACAGCATGAAAGCTCTTAGACGCGAGAGGGAGGTGCTGAGAAGGCTTATGTATAAAAGGTATACCCGAGATGAAAGATACCAAATTTATCGGAAATGGGGCATCAGAACAAATTCGAAGCAAAGGAGGTCACAGTTAGTACATCGTCTTTGGAGTGACACTAAAGATATGGATCACATTGGAGATAGTGCTGCTATTGTTGCAAAGCTGATTAGATTCTCAGATAAAGGGCAAACCCTTAAGCAGATGTTTGGCCTTAGCTTCATCCCACCATGCAAAAGTCCAAGATCCTTTAGCTGGAAAAAGAGTGTGAAATCCCTTTTGTGAGCTTATAGCTAGTTGAAAACAACACGACCATGTTTGGTCAAGATAATTAGATGGTACTCGACAACGGTAAGGAAGAAAAATAAAGCTAAAATATTGATTGCCATACCGTCTAGTCCTCTCTCGTGTACCAAATGTACACTTGAGTTGTTAGTAGGCTTGTGGAAGTTTTCTTTAATCCAAGGCAATTGTGATGTAGAAATTGTTATTCTTTTTTTCTTGAAATTGTTGTGTATTGAGAATTCGATTCTCTCTTGAATACTACGGCTCATCAAATAGAAACGAGATCATGATTGTAACCCTTTTATGATATGTTTGGTGAATGGTGATGTCACACAAGTTAAAAATCTTGTTTGTTATATTGTGCATATTCGTGCAATATTATGTACAAAAGGTATTCACGGTACCAAAAGGTATTCACATTAAATAAATTTTTTGATTCTTGTGTGTTGGAATAAATTCTTGTACAAATTCGAAGCAGAAGAATAATATTGAAACCAAAAACTCGAACGAATGATGAAGAAATTTCAAAACGAAGACTTAAAACACGTATATGATACGTTTTCTTTAAAGTGGTATTTGCCTCCTCTCGAATTGCTTTTGAGATCTACGACAAACAACTTCGAGGATATGACAAGTCTCTCTGAGTTTTGTACAAAACAACAAAGTAAAAAGCTCTTCAAATGAATTTAAACACTTGTATAAAATTAGACTTCTTAAAGAGCAAATATGGAAATTATCATGGTATGATTGTTTAAAAAACCATACCCCAACAACATATTTATAATTAAATGGCATCACTTGACTTCAATAATTTCAAAGGAATGCACAATGGATCATGAAAAGATGCGACTTTCGCACCAAAAACTCAGAACTTCGAAAATCAGTTTCCCCTCGTTGGAAGCCATCAGGCTTCTGCATCACACCGCATGTTCATTTTTTTTTCAATTGATTAAAATTCATAAATTGTAAATTAAGCCGTGGACATTTCTTAACTGCATTATAGGATTACAAACTATATTCAAGTTAATAAATTTAAAAAAAAAAAAAAAAACCTTTACAAAATAATATTGTAAAGTGTTCATGCAAAATTTGCAAGCGTACGAAATCGTTGTCAAGTGATAGATTGATGAGTTAAGAGTATCGTCCAATGGGAAATAAATTTAATTCAAGTTTACTAGTTTTGTATAGAATTCGAATTACGTAAACAAAAGAGATATTTTGATTTGATTTTATGCTAAAATATCTACAAAAGTGATAAAAAGTGTTTTTGTATCAAATTATAGATGATTGTATTGAAATTCAAATCCGATTATTGCTATTTATTTCAATTCTCAATTATGTAGTTTGATCATATTTATGCATTCTTAACAAGCGATAAAATTAATGTATTTAAATTTCTTTTTAAAGATAAATTAACTTTATTTTAATCATGACCCGAGTCTATACCTAGCCTAAATTCGAATTATTAGAATGTATTAAAATTTATATTATCTATATGATTGCACACGTGATAAATCTTATTCATAACATTTAATGTACATATGTTGATTTTACTGCATTTTAAACTTATTGTAAATCTCCCAACACTACAACAAGCAATTAATTATCTAATTGGTGGCCAATCAATTAAATAATGGAATGAGTATGCAAAATTAATCAAGAAATACAAGAATTAAACTAAATTACTAGTTTTGAATTAAAACATATAAATAATTGGGTTCGTCTTCATTCAATACAAAAAGGATCTAGCATAACATATTAATATATAATTACAAAAAGAATAATAGAAAAATTTCACTTGGATTATGAAAAAATGTTGATCTTCAAGTCCAATATTGAATTCATCAAAATCTTGATGTAATTGGCTTTAATTCCTTGACAGGGCTTGATTTCCTCTTTTAAAATATAGCAATTGACATCTTGTTCTTGATGAATTTGATGATATTATTGTATATAAGGAGGCAATAAAGGTTTTTTTTTTTTTAATGAGTAGTCCTCATTTTGTATTTATAAGAGCAAGAAAATAAGTCAAAATCGCGACCAATTTGGGTTTCAAAAGATTTTGAATCGCGAGAGAAAATTGCCTATTTATTTGCAGAAATCGCCTGCGCGCATATAGACAAAACCACTGCGCATGCCATTGATCCAAATGGTTCTCAGATCAAAATTTTGGTGTCTTGTGTGTGCGCAAGAATTGTTCCAAGCGCCAATTCTGTTCACGTCGTTCTTGAGTATCTTTCGGTATTTTGGTCATAACTTCCTCCCTCGATATTTGATTGAGGTGATTCAAAGTGCGTCGAAAATCTAACTCAAAGAACTACAATTATTCTAGAAATAAAATTTTTCTAATTCGAACTTTGCTATCCGAAAAATGAGTCTCAAGTTGAGGCCAAAAATTCGAAGCATAAACATTCGGCTGAAAATTGATTTGTGAAAATATTTCAATTATATTTCACTCTTTTGACCTCCAATTGCATCCCATTGATCCCATATGATCCTCAATCATCATTTTGTGCTCCGAATTAACTATTGAATGTTTATACTTTGGTCTACAAACTTTGAATTTCCTTCATTTTGCCCAATTTTTCACTCATTTCTTCAAATCAACCAATTTACATTGAGTTCAACCTAACAAACATAGTTAACACAAAATTAAGCTATAATCCATCCAAATCATTAACAAATACTCTAATTTAATGACTTAGATAAGTGTACAAATACACTTATCATAAGGGCTGAGAAAATTATTACTTTAACAAGGTTATTAATTTATCGATAAATGAATAATTTATTAATTTATCGATTGATTACGTAAAATCATTTTTAGTTAAAGCTACAAAAGTGTGATGGATGCCGATCACTTCTTGAATTACTCTAATGAAACATATACGATGATAAAAAAAAAATATATATATATATTTATGAAGACACTATCCTAGTGTTATTGATACACCTACCGGTGATGATCATAAATTAGATAATAATCGTGTTTTACAATTGTTTTTCCTAAAAAGCCTTTTAAGATACTTAACCATAAATAATTACTTTTTACATAATGATAAAATATACAAATTCTGGTATATTCATTGTAAAAATTAGGGATAAAATTGAGTTCAGTTTGAGTAAAAAAAAAATAAAAAAAGAAGAAGCAAGCAACCTTAGATGCATATTGTGGACTTCAGCTACTATAGGGGAACCGGCCCACCTATTCTTTTCTGGTAGGCTCAGCCTTTTCTCCAGTGAGGCCCAAATAGAGGGCCTTTAAAATTGGGAAGCAAGCGTTCCAGTTAAAGCGACGTCGTGTGACACTAATCTGGAGCTTGAGGACTTCGGAGTAAAAGAAGTGTGGGGAACAGTGTGTGAGAGAGAAAGTTAGAAGAATGAGCATGGCTTCAGCATCTTACCTGGCACGACGAGCTGCACAGAAGGAGAGGGTGAGAATCCTCTACAGACGAGCTCTCAAGGACACTCTTAATTGGGCCGTTCATCGCCATCTCTTCTATCCCGATGTAATTTTTTCCTCTCACGATATTAGGGTTATTTACATTAATGCGATCTTAGCACAGTTCATTCCATGAATTCGTATATGCATAATGTATTTGTGCGTGTGCCTGTGTATTATATGTATTTATATGCATTATAGATTGATAATAACTGAGGACTTTGTATTTCTCCTTTTGTGTTTCAGGCCGATGCTCTCAGAGAGAAATTCGAAGCCAACAGAAACGTGGTTCGTTCTCTTTCCGATTTTTTTGTTTTCCTATTTCGAATAAAAAAAAAAATATTTGGACAATCAAATCAGGTTTTGGCGGATATGAGAAATGGTGAACATTTGCAAAAACAACTCCGTACTGGTACTAGGATGTTTAAATGGCGACGGGCTTTTAATGATTGGATAATTCAGACTTGCTTCATCAAATTAAATGGTTTTCTTGTTTGCTATGGTTTAAATTTTGGTGTATTGACTACCTATTTTCTGGTTGTTTATATGGTAGTATCATTTGATGTTGAAAGATATAGGATATGATCATATGAATGGTGTCTGGTATGCAGGAATGTATTTGGAAAGGAAGGGAATTAGAAACCTGATTTGTATTTATCAATTGAATTGCTCTTTATTCTTTACTGTGCAGCTCTATATATAGCAGTATAATGTAAGCAAAAATATACAGGATGATTCTAGAATTGGTTTGCCAGGTGGCCTAACTGAATTGAACATCTTTCCTTAAAATTAGGAAGTGTGAAATGCTGCATGATGAATTCTGTTTCACGGTTTAGGTAGGCAGCAATATTCCAACACCCTCCTTCAATGTGGAGTGTGTTTTAACTACTCCAAGTTTGTCCCTTAGAAAGAGGAATCTTGAGTGAGTTAGGGGCTTTGTTAGAAGGTCTGCTATTTGATCAGATGATGGTACGTAGTGAACTTCAAGTTTTCCTTTTAGAACCTTATCCTTGACAAAATGTAACTCGATGTGCTTAGTCCGTGCGTGGTAAACTGGATTAGATGCTAATGTTCTTGCACTGAGGTTGTCACACCAGATCTTAGGAACACATTGCTGTGATATTCTTAATACATTCAGCAAAGATTGAATCCAAGCAATCTCTTATGCACTATGAGCCAACGCCCTATATTCAGCCTCCGTGCTTGATCTAGCCACAACGTGTTGCTTCTTGGAACACCAAGAAACCAAGTTTTCTCCAAGATAGACACTATCATGCAGTTGACCTTATGTCATTTGGGCAGGACGCCCAATCAGAATCTGCATAAGCTGTTATGTCAAGATTGTCACTTTTAGTTATGACAATCCCATGATTTAGAGTTCCCTTCAAATTTTTTTTTTTTGATACCCAATTGTCCCAACTTTGTCAGAGTAAATCTTGGACCTCCAAAACCCTTGCCCATAGAACCTTAGAGGAGGTAAATCGCGGGATATGCCTAAACTGATTCCCAGGTTCCCCTCACCAACTGTACACTTCTTCGCACAAGGGTTCATCCTCCAAAGTGATTGCTCCATACCAAATAAATCTGGTCGCAGGTTCCCA
>CAIGRN010143195.1:0-10125 GCA_903798345.1 Fraxinus anomala
CGAAAGGGGAGAGATCCTTTGGCCATGCAAGTAATATCAAGTATATCCTCCATGTCTTGTCCGTGCACCCCAGCTAAGTACAAGTTTGATTTATCAACATTCATGTTAAGCCCCGACATGCTGCTGAAACTGGCCAAGCAATTCATCAAAATGCTAACCGAGGTAGCATCTCCTCTAGCAAAAAGCATTAGGTCATCCGCAAATGCTAAGTGCGAGATTTTTAAGGCATCACATTTGGGGTGGAAATTGAATTCACTGTTGTTGGTGGCACCCTTCAATATCCGAGAGAAATATTCAAGGCTGCATTGATGGTACACCAAACATAGTCTATCTCTCGGGATCATTTTTATTTTTAAAAATCTCAAAGAACTTTCTCATCTCAATCTTCTTAACTCCATTATATCTTGGTTGTGATGGCATTGGAAAAGACATGTCAGTTAAATCGAAAACTACAATAGTCACTAAATTAATGTAGAAACAGTAAATCTGAAAATTAATTGGCAGAGTTTTAAATTTGTATAATAAATGAAAAAAAAAACCTTGAGGTCATCATTCGACAGTTAAATGTCTTTTTCGATTGATAATTACGTTGAATCAAGAAGAGATCGATTAATATTCTCAAGCTGCATTGATGGTACACCAAGTCCTTTATCTCGATATCATTTTTCTTTTTACAAATCTCAAAGAACTTTTCTTCTTGATCTTGCTAATTCCATTATATTTTGGTTTTGAAGGCATATGATAAAACATGTTAGTTACATTGGAAACTACAATAGTTACTAAATGCTGAAACAGTAAATCTGAAAATAATTGTCAGAATTTTCATTTATTTTTAACTTTGTATGATAAATTAGAGAATAACCTTGAGGGCATCATCAGATGTTTAAACTTCTGTTTCTATTGAACTAATCATTTTTCAAGAACAAATTCTTTTTCTTTTTTCAAGAACAAATCTATTTTTAAGAGGAATGCCCAATTATTCTCCGGTAAACCTTTCGTCACGTAAATGTTAGTGGTTATTATGACTTTTTTCTATAAACAACGCCAATCTATTAATCCCGAAAAATATAACGTCAACGTGGACAACAGATATTGAGTCTACTAATGCCTATTCAAACAAATTTCGGCGCGCTTTGACGGGACCGGTGAGAAATGCAGAATACGTGAACACGGGAGATGGTTTATGGCGCGAGACAGAAATGTTCGATTCACGCGGTAGAGATTAAAATGATGGCACTAATAAACAATCACCAATAAAATATAAATAACTTAGGATTTGGCTAACAAATATGGAATAAACAAAAAGTTATCTTGAGAGTATTTTTCTTGAGTTTGATCTTATATATCAGTATTCAAAATGATTTTTCTAGATCCCAAAGTCTTTTTCCCTTTACAAAGGCCACATATTTATAGTGTTCTAGTCGACGTGATGTCCGTTGGATCAGAATCACGTGATCTCATCCCCTAGACAGAAGTTTCACATCACTAAGTTTGTCATATAATAAATTCAATGACAACGGGTCAGCCGGCCTATACATTAGGTTGACACATCTGACACTTTATTACAAACGTTATATCAATCATTCCTAAAACATTTCTACAGATCTTATAAGATAACTTCAGCTCCAGGAACTTCGGGAGAACTGAGGACTCTGCCGAAGAGAACTTCGTATTGGTGGTTCCCAATATGAAGAGCTTCAGCTTCTTCATTGATTTCTTGTAGCGCTTCGATTTACAGCTTTGACCATAAAAGCAGTGCTTAGGTACATGGGTTTCAGCTTTTGTTTGACCTCTTTGTTTTTTTATCACTTGGGTCTTCGTTGACTTTCCTTTCTTCGTGGACTGTGACGTGACACTTTAATTGTAACCTCGGTGGGGAGGGACATAACATAAATAACTTATTGACTCTAATATTTTCTTCTAAAATTTGAAATGTGAAAAATAACAACAAAAAAATCAACATCTTATATTTGAAAAACACTATAAAGTTTTTTTTGTTGTATTTAAGTGCAATTTTTGAAGTACATGGCATGTCTCACATTTAATATTCAAAACGTAGTATTTTTTTACAATTCACATTTAATTCTATCCACTAAAATTAATAATATATAACCAGGCCACGTTCAAAAAATATACAAACTAAACACGTCTTTCATTTTAAATTTTATCTTCAACAAGTTCATTGTGTACATATTATAATTATTTTATTTAGAAGTTTCTTGAACTAGCTCATTTAGAAACTAAATGGTTAGAAATGAGACAAATATACTTGCATGAAAGTTTTATCTTCTAACAACAACCAAACAAATAATTCAAATAAAAATTTGTGACGCACCCACTTCCAATATTTTGCGCCACCATTATTATATCTTGCCAGCACAATCCTCCAACTCATAATTGGCTTATAATTTATTTTTCTCCATGTAAAGCCACCATAGCCACCACTCCAAGCTTTCGAAGATTCAGCTTTACAATCGTATCAGTAAACAATTTGGTATCTTCTTCTGTATTCCCCTCCGGTATATCAACTATATAAGACTCCAAAACAATGGTGTAAATCTTGTTTTCTTCATCAATAAATTCATTAAAAGATGTAATAGATCGAAAATTGTTTAATCGGTGCTCTCCTTCAACAACCTTAAAGCTTAAAACGAGTTTTTCTTCATCCAAAATCTCTAGCCTTTGGGTACTAGTCGACGCGGCAGGCCAGATAATACGGTTACTTCCCTTATGCTGCCAACGCCACCATCACAGGAGACCATGTTGCAGCTCTTGATGAAGTGTTTGTACTTCTGTGGGTAGTCGAAACGGCGGATGAATGGCCAGACTGCTTGTGCTGCTGGTTCATCAATGCGTTGCATTATTAGGGATGTACATGTGTTTGGGTTAAAAATTAAGGGTCCAGTCTAGTGAGGGTTAAAAATTAAGGGTCCAATGGGTCCGTCCCTAGTCTCAACATATGTTCAAGAAGAACAGTTTTGAAACACGACCACACAAGTTGTCATGTATATTCTACTTGTATATATTTTGAAGTACTTTCAAAAATTAGATTTTAAACACGATAAAAAATGTTGACATGTACATTCTTCTTATGTTTTTCTTTGAAATAGTTAACAATATTTATCTATTTATATCAAGACTAGAATTGAAGTAAAAAGTTTAAATTAAATAAATATTTCTAAAAATTAAAAACATATTATTCATATTGCAGTGACTTTATACAAAATTCACAGCCCATTTGCATCAATAGACGCAAGACACCCTCCTAGAAAAATTTCCCAATTTCTCTTCAATGTTGTCGCATCCACCACTACCATCATCGACGGCCTTAATCACCATCACCTTGTTCTGAATCCTAAAATTTGTGAAACAAGAGTGCCAAAAGTACACAAACAAACACACTATTTCGTAGTTTCAACTTTCAGAATACCAAACTAACAATCAATTCTGTATCTTTGAGATACACGAATTATTTTTCTTTCTTCTCGTTTTTGTGCTTCAGCTTTCAAAAAATTATAATGGGATCTTCGAATATTAGTGATGTTTTAACTTCCTTTGGTCTGGTTATGGACTTCTTTGCTATGTGCCTTGGTGATGGTCAAATAAATGTACTTTTATCATAGATGTAAATGATTTTTTTGTAGCTAAAGTATTGAGTCAAACTTCAATACCAGATAGAAAGCAAAACTTACACAAGGTACAATAAAACAATAGCGAAATCTGAAAAAAAAAAAATAGCGTACATGAAATTCAGCCTCCAAATATCGCAAAACGTACAAACATTTGTTTCCATAAATAAGAAAAAGAAATGAGTAGAAAACCAAAAACTTAAACGGAATCTGAAAAAACTACTATAACTCAAATGAAGTAACAAGATAAACATGGTTCAAATATTGATAATAGCTTTTAAAATATCGAGAACATCATTTTAATGTAGATTTTCATGGAAGCTACTTCTTCTTCTCAAAATTCGCAACAAATTGAAAAAAAAAAAATTACTACATTTTTCAATAAAAGTATAATAGACAATTTAGTATTAAATTTGGCGATTTTTGTAAGATTGACCAGAATTAGACACTTTTTAATTGGTAAGTATGAAATTAGACATTTTTGTAAATTTCTAGGGTAGATATTTCGGAAACTTGTGATGTGATTATCTATTGGGAATTGAATTATGTTGTGTTACTATTTATGCAACCAAGAAGGCAATCCGGCTGGATGTACTGCAGCACATCAAATTGGCCCACAATCTAGGTTTATTTCAATAAAAGCACATTTATAAATTTTTACGTGACCTATGAACTAATAGGGGTCCATAGCTCAGTGGTAGAGCATTTGACTGCAGATCAAGAGGTCACCGGTTCGAACCCGGTTGGGCCCTTTTAGGAAACTATTCTTTTAGTGGAAATTACAATACACACCTATAACCTATTTAAAATAAAATATTCAATTTATATGTCACACATACTTTATTCTTTATTTACTGGAAAAAATTATCATAAATGATATTCTACCATTCACTTAACTCCTTAATCTATTCAAATCAAATTTGTAAATAACTCCAAATGAGTGAAGAAAGTGATGTTTTATGTATAAACGAACGAAGATGCGTCTCTGAATTTGCACCCAGGTTGACAGATTTGGCGTAGTGTATCTCCCACAACTATTGTAACTAGACTCAATGATTTAGCACAGTCTTCTTCTATGATGCAATTAGATAAAAACCATAGACCATAAGTTCTTAGGTTTTTTTTTTTTTTTAATATATTACGAATTTCATGCAGGATGTTGAAAATTCTGACGAGGATTTTAACATTTGTGGTTTTAGTTCATTATGGCTTAAAAAATGGGATTCTTGTCATTTGTCCTGAAGTATTTTCCAATAGGTTTGTTGGAAGTATCAAGTTCAGTATACAGAGAATAGACAAAATTGCCTTCTAACTCAGCAAAGTGGGTTATTTTTCCGTTTCTTTATATTTTTATGTTGGTATATTTGCTAATTCGAACAAATTTTGATGCCGCATTCCATCAAAAATGAGAGACTCATTCTTCTTTCATTTGTTTCCTTGTCTTCTATGTGAACTCCTATACATGTTTGTTAACAATAGTATGAGATTATTATATGTTTCGAGTAATAATATTCTAAGATTAAAGTCGGAAAGTCATCGAGAACCCCATCATTGGAGTCTTAAATTGTGGAAATTGGGTCAAACGGCCTCTTTCATAATACACTTTACATTTTTAGTCTTTGACCACAATAAATTTTTTTAAAAATAAGTACATTAAATCCAAATCAGTAAATTACCTAAATTACCCTCCAACATCACAGAAAATTTCCTTTCCTCCTTTCCCAAATTGTTTGCAACCCTTACAATCACTCTCTTCTCTATACAATGCTACTACCGTCTCTTTCCATTTGGAATGCCACCACTCCAAAATCCTTCGCCGTCTCCTTCCATTCTTCCGTATCTTCTTCATCTAATGGGGTAGTGTGTAATTATTCTCCCATTTCGCTCGTTACCACAGCAGAAGAACAACTACCGCCGCGAATAGCCTCAACCCGAACAATAACTATTGCAAACCACCATTCAAGGAACCGATGTTTTGAACTTTAGAGCCCTTTTTCTTAGACTTCAAGGTTCGCTTTGCTTCTATGTCTATATGTGATTTTTTCTTCATATAAAGCAATGACTGCAATTTTTAATTTGTTTTTTGAGGAGGTAGCGATTTGATTTGTTTACGTAATGAATAGCAATATGCATTCTCGAAAATCTTTTGCCTACCAGGCTGTGTAATATGGCAGGAGTGTGTAAGAATCTGAGAGAGAAATGTAAAAGTGATCATTTATGGAAGAAGCATATGAATCAAAAGTAGGAAAGACTGTTGTTGATACTTCCTATACATAATGGCAACACCAGATTGATTCAAGAATAATAGGTGATCCTGCAATGCACAAAAGCCCATTTAAGAGTTTTTCATATTTTATTGATAATCCTTTTTTGAATAGATCAAAGGTGGAGGCGGGAGATAGCAAGTCAAGAAGTTCTAAACGAGAAAATTCAATTATGTCTTGCTATATGGCTTTTGAAACTGGAAAATTTTACTTCCCGGCTCAGGTGTATAATCGCGGTAATTTTGTTGATGTGTGTATGATTTTTGACTCTTTAATACCAGTCAGTACTGTGACCTTGATATTTTTTGATCTTTTTTAAGGTGTGGAATGCGCATATTGATTTATTCTTTCATGTTATGATACCGAAGTTTGCAATGATTCCAAAGCTAACAACTTTGTGGCAAGGTCTTCTTTTGCAGTTTTCCTTGTGTTCTAAACATTGATTTTCACCTCAATTCTTGATGATAATATGATTAAGAAATGCCTCAATCTTATGAAGTTTCAATATATTTTGTAGTTATTCGATGCAAGGGAGGCAGATGATAGAGCAAAATATAGAATGGAATAGGTTAAGGCCACCAGCAGTTGATACTCCTGCAAATGTTCTTCATTCTTATGATTATTTGGATGATCTTAAGCCAGATGATCACATTGAGATTCAGTGGAGAGAAAAGAAAAGAGTTTTATATGGTATATTTTTGCATCATAAAACTTACTTTCCTTGAAAGAAAATAAAGATTTTTGAACCACAAATTTAAGTCAATTGTCAACCTAAAAATCCTTTTTAGTTCCATGAGAAATTTCTTTAAAGTATTTGACAATAAGACATCCTAACTGTAACTATTAATGAAATATTGATTTATTCTAAAAACATCACAAGCTGGTGGTATGGAGTTGTTGGACGTCTGGAATCATGCAATGACACAAGCGCAACAAGTAGTAAAATTCATGATTTGACAATGACTGCCAAACTTATAGACTTGAGTTGCAGAATAAGATCGACTCTTTTGAGCAAGGAGCAAGTCGAGTAAGAAAAAAACATGATCACGAGGCAGGAGAAGTGTAAGCACAAGGAAAAATAGAATCCACAAACCAAAAGCAAAAAGCAAGATGAAGAGGAATTCAGACTAATATAATAGCAATAGAGTTGGCAAATCTACTGCCCAAGAAGACAAAAAAGGTCTTTATTTGAAAAAACAAAGAAATAAAAGGGGATTTATTGTTCCAGGGGACAGAGAAGCCAATAAAAGACGTTAATCTTGCCACTGGACCATAAGCGAATCAAACTAAAGATAAGATGCGCAAGTAAGTTTATCAGAATGAGATACAGATACAAATACCGTCCGGGTAAGCCAATAGGATACCAAAGGGATAAAGCAATCCGATGGAGAGATGTTCTTTTGTGCCCTAGTGTGGAACTCTTGTTACTCGAGTCACAAGACCTGAGAGAAAGAGTTCATCAACATGCAAGTCGATAAAACCTAATTGTTGTTGTATGTCTTAGATGCAGTAAATTAAAAATGAAGGCTCGCAGTTCAGAAGTAGAAAATATTGGTACTTTTGCTTATATTTTTTCATGCCATTATTTTAAGAAAATCTAACAATGCAAGCCTTCTGTAAATATGATGTTTATTGTATTGTGTTGGAAAATGATATCCTTCTGTATATCTATTCATATTTTGCATAGTTGAAGTTGCTTCCATGATATGTGATGGAAAAATAGATTTTATTATTAACTACGCAAATTCACGCAATCTGAAAAACAACAGTTATACATTTAAAATGATATTATGTCATTTTGGGTAACAAGGTTTCGATTTCACTTGTACATATTGAACGATCACACATGCTATGCTTTTGTATACTCTATCCCCTTAAATGACACCTTTATGTATAAAATGATAACATACCGTTTTGGATCAAGGAGTTTCAAAGTCACTCCAAATTTAGTAAAATAATGTTTCGAACATCATATAAGACTTGTATCTGTTGAACAATTACATTTTTTTTTGTTTTGTAAGCCATATACCCTAAAATGATCAGATGCTATTTGGGATCATGGGATATCGATTTCACTTTGAAGCTAGTAAAACAGTGTTTGAAACATCATGCATGACTCGTACACATTGAACAACTACATGTGCTATGTATTGGATACCATACTTGCTACTTATGTTTTTCTTTACTGTCAAGCGTAGTGTAATTTACTACCAGATTATGGAGTGACTCACTATAGTTTAAAGAAATGTGTTGACCGCAACGTCGAAATATATTTAAAACCTTCATTCCTCAATTTTCATGTGGTTATGGGCGTGAATGAACCAAAACAGACCCTAAATGAATAGAAATATCAACTATACGTTTAAAACGATCAGATGCCGTTTTGGGTCACATGGTCTCGATTTTACTCAAAAACTAATCAATCATAGTTTGAAACATCTTAGTAGACTTGTACATGTTGAATTAGCTAATTTATTCAGTATCTTATCTCACGGTTGGAATATAATGAAATTTGTATTACTTACAGTAGAGTGTAAATTACTTACGGAACAATAGTCTTGGTTACTATCAGATGAACTTTGTATCTAACTTTCTGTTCAAATATGGTAAAAACTTGAGTTTTTTTTTTTAACTTTTATATAAATATAAGTGAATATATAGTGAAATGAATACAAAACTAGTTGAAATGGCAACTAGCTATTTAAAATGTCAATGAAAATTCTTTCCACATTTGCCTATCAAACGGATGGCTATATAAATATAAGTGAATATAAAGTGAAATGAACACAAAACTAGTTGAAATGGCAACTAGCCATTTAAAATGTTAGCATGTCATTTTAGGTCACAGTGTCTCGATTTCACTTTAAAATTATGCGATCATATTTTTGAATATATTAAAAGACCTATATATTAAACAAACTAATTTTTTGAGTATCTTATCTATGATTGAAATATAATGGAATTTAAGATACTTACCTTCATTCAGTGAAGATTAGGATAGTTTACTTATGGAATAATGTTATTGATCACTATCAGGTGACCTTTTATTTATTTATTTTATCGATCTTAGAAGTTTAATGTTGTTTATCGATTTTACTCTAAATATAGTGAAAATGTTTCTACTTTCATTTTCATGTGGCTACGAGAGAATATAAAATGAAACAAACACAAAATTAGTTAAAACTTCATCACATCGTGTATAACGATATCACGTCATTATAGTTACGAACTCTAAATTTCACTCTAGATATGGTTAAAACAGTTTCTCATTAATTTTCATGTGGATACAAAGGAACATAAGTGAAACGAATGCAAAATTTGTTAAAACGGTACTTAGTCGTTTAAAAAGGTAATGTTAATAATTACATGTTTTTCGCTTTTGCCCTATACCCTAAAATCTAAACTCTATACCTTAAAACCTAAACCCTAAACGAAAACCCTCAATTTAAAATGATCAAATGTCGTTTGGGGTCACGGGGTATCTATTTCACTCTGAAATTAGTAAAACATTGTTTGAAATATCATACATGACGCGTAAACATTGAATTACCACATGTGCTAAGTTTTAGATATCATACTTGCTACTTAGTTTTTCTTTATTGTTAAGTGTCGTGTAGCTTACTACCAGAGAATGACTCACTATAGTTTGAACAAATGTGTCAATCGCAATGTCGAAATATAGTTAAAACTCTTATCCCTAAACTTTTATGTGGTTACGGGCATAATAACCCGAAACGAATACTAAATGAGTAGAAACGTCAGCCATACATTTAAAACGATCAGATTATGTTTTCGGTCATGGGGTATCGATTCACTCCGAAATCAGTAAAATATACTTTGAAACATCATACATGACTTGTACACATTGAACGACTACACTTGCTATGTTTTCGTTACCACACTTACTACTTACGCTTTTCTTTATTGCCAAGTATATTGTAGTTTCCTACCAAATTATGGAGTGATTCATTATAGTTTGAACAAATATGTCGACTGCAATATCGAAATATAGTTAAAACTTTCATCCCTAAGCTTTCATGTGGTTATAGACGTGAATGCAATTGAAACGAACACTAAATGAGTAAAAACGTCAGACATATGTTTAAAATGACCATATGCCATTTTGGTTTGAACAAACAATGTTGTTGTTATAGTTACCAAAAACCTGATCAAAATAGTTATCAAAATTCATCAAAAACCATCACAGTCAAGATTAAATTCAACAATTAACA
>CAIGRN010143211.1:0-25270 GCA_903798345.1 Fraxinus anomala
TTCTATTTTTCAAGTTACAATATCCTGATGGCTTGGTCTTCACTTGTTTTAGGAAAAGTTTATGAAAGTTGTACTCTACTAGATCCTAAAGTTATATCAGTCTAACTGGTATGAAAAAAAGGTAAAAATTGGATCTCTGAATGTGAGATATAAGGAACTATGGAAAGTCCTACTCAAGTGAGTCTAAACTGACTCACATCTGTCTTTTCAAGTGATTGCTTTCCCATTTTCCTAATAACTTGTGTATAATGGTTTATATTTGGCAATATTACGGTATTTGAAGTTAAATAAAGCTTCATTTGTTTTGAGTATCAGAATTGTGAGTTGTCAAATTTTAAGCCCTAAGGTCTTGGTTAAAAAGTGTTTTAACTTTGAATATTATTTGTCAACAAGCTATTCACAAAATAAGTAGGCTTACATTAGAATTTTCAAGACTTTCTACATAAATTCGATAGTGATTGCACTTTATGTTTAATGTATATAATAAATGATAAAAGTTGTTAAGGAAGGAAATGTTTAGTTAATTTGTTGGTATATTATAGCTTATGGCTCGGGTCTTTAAAAAGACGCCAACGAGTCATCTCTGCAAGATTTAAATGCTGTGTTTTGACGTGTAGGTACAAACGTATCAAAGTGGTTGGTTTTTTATATGTCTTACAAATCCTTTCCCGGACGCATCGGATTGAGTCTTAGTTTAACTGATTTGTCCAAGAAATGTAAGGGTCCCCACCTGATTTTGTTTTGTTTGGAGGGAGTTTTCATTAACTTGGAGGACAACCCATTTGAACTGATCAAGGATTCAATTAAGTATGTTTCCTCAACTGTCAATAAGATTTATTTACTTACTAAGGTGGTTGTACTATAATTTCATATTTTGTTACTTCCATATTCCTACTTCTGCAAGATATTAGCCAAGCTCAACGGTACATTTTCTCATCTTGATAACAAAAAGGTCAAAAATGATGTTTGACCTCACCTCCGTCCCCACGTAAACAACTAGAAAATTTCTTCAACTATTTTTGGAAACATTGAATCTAAGAGCATATCATATTTCTATTGACATCCATGCTAACTTAGATAGGTTTGGATGGTGTACATGGGATGCTTTCTACACTGAAGTTAATACAAATGGAATCAAAGAGGGTCTCTAGAGCCTTGATAGCTTAACCTTAATTACATATCAAAAGTTTTCATCGTAGTCGAATGCAACTGAAACCGACCAGTCTACTCAATCACACAAACTTCGATTTCGTTTTCAGTTTTAAAGAAGGTGTTATCCCTCCTAAATTCCTTATCATAGATGATGAATGGCAAGAAACTGCAAATAAATTTCAAAAGGTATGCAACTTCTTGTTGAAGGAACTCAGTATGTCCTCTCTGCAACGTCTTGAAAGCTTTTGTAATCCTTAAAAATCAATGTACTAATAATGTACTGTCACTAACTTTTGTATAAATTTGAAACCAGATTAATCGATATCAATGAAAACAGCAAGTGTAAGGGCTCAGAATTAGACAGTTCATCTACTAATCTTAAAGAGTTTATCCACACAATCAAAGAGGACAACGGTTTGAAGTAAGTTACCAAGAATACTAAAAATAATCTTAAATTCTGTTTCATAAAATGTGTAAATGCTAGAAGCTACTAGGTGATGCAGATATGTTTATATGTGGCATGCTTTAGTTGGATACTGGGAGGCATTTTCCCTTCTTCTGAAGTACTAAAGAAGTACAATTCTAAGCTATGCACCTTGCTTATCCAGTTCAATCGCCGGGAAATACAGAGAATATTAGAGACATTGCATTGGACAGTTTGGAGAACTATGGAGTTCGAGTAATGAAAAAGCTGTAGGTATACAAGGAAAAAAAAAAAAAAACCGAATTTGTACATGAATTTGAATTCCACTCACATGAGAGGTGAGCCCCATGTGAATTAAATATTGCCAAAAAAATTGGGGTCCACCTATTTGTGTGTATTCTGTCCAGCTTATGTGGGTACTTTTCCTATACCCATAACATTGCTCATAATTAAAAAAACCTCTCAAAAGGGATGACTTACAATGACCTCTACAACTACCTTGCCGATATTGGGAAAATTCAAGCCCTTACATCTCCATTTTTGCTCAAGAATCCAAGGTATTTTTAACATTTACATTAAATATTGAATTAAATTACATATTTTTTAATGTACTTTTAAATTTGTATTTATTATTAAATGGTCTTTAATTAAATTCATGGTAATGGAAAAAAATCAATATGTATCTTTTTTTTTTTTTTTTTTAACTAAATGTCAGCTTATATGCTCGAATCAATCGGGATCTAGAAAAGAAAAGTGTAGAATTTTTATAAGATTTGGTTGGTGTTTGTGCTGTGACATTATTGAATTATGGGTTTCAATGAGGGCAAATTATTTTTCTTATTGATTATAAGCTTTAATTAATTCTGAGTATTCCTGGATATGTGTGAATACTCCAAGATTGTGTTTGAGATCACTTGTTTAAGGTGATACTTTGAAGACAATTATGAGAGTGCGTTCAATTTATTAATTGGAATTTGTGGGGTTGGGGGTGCTCAAATTGAAAATCACGAGTTGGTGCTCAGCTCGTGAATTGCATTTGGGGTCTTACGAATCTGGAGATCACGTTCGACATGTAATCCTTCAAAAGTTAACATGAGAATTTTTGGTTTTGTTGATTTCTCTAAACATAGACTCTCGATTCACATGATAACTTTGCTTTAGTTTCTCTTGCAGAACGGGGCTTCAAATTTTCATATAATCAAAATGTGTGTCATGTCAAGACGACTAGTACTAACATATAGAAATCTATGTTACTTTTGCCCTTTCAAGATATATTTAAAAATCACTCATTTTAACATCAAGGAATCATAAATGAAAGTAAATGCTGAAAGTCACACATCAACTTGTTATTTATGACTCAATGGTCTATCCACATCACCCTATCATTTCTACGTACATTTATTTTTAACATTAACCAACTACCGTGCAATCTACGTTCATACCACTAGTTACAAAGTTTCTTGATCCTAACTTGGACTAATTAGGATATATTAATCTTTTATAAATTAATAAACGCAAATATGTAAAAAAAAATCGATTTATAGTAGCTTGTACTCATCTCGACAAATTATCTCCTAACTTGTCTCTCATCACATTTGATGCTTTTCTTGGGATCAAGTTGGGAAGGAGATCAGCAATCCCACGCTGAATAAGATCATTAAATTTTTGGGATTTAGTTGTTATGCATTGACATCTTTGGATGTGTCGTTTTAAAGATTTAGTAGAAGCGAAGGAAATAGGTAATTAACTCACAAATATTTTAGATTATAAAAGAAAGAAGAAAAGAAAGAAAGCTTGTCAAACTGGACCTTTTATCAAATTAAACTTCAAATAAATAATTATCTTCTTTTAAATATTTGACAAACGGGTTAATAGAAAAACACCTTACCTAAAAACTTGTCCATGTGCAATATATCTTCTTACTTATTGAAAATCGGAGGAAATCCACATATTTGAAACATTTTGTCCGAAAACCCCCTACCGTTAAGATCCATTGGTTTAATCGTTAAAAACGGTAAAATAAATATCAAAATTAAAAAGTAATAATTATAATTTCAGTATCCAATTTTTTTACTTTTTTTTGTAAATTGAACCCAATTTTTTTATACATGTCACCTGCTATGCCAAATCTTTAATACGTGTCATCTGAATTTCCATTTTCATCTCTCTATCACACACACACAATGATTTGATGACAAAGTCTTTCTCAAGCTACATAGATCTTAAGAAGGAAGCAATGAGAGATCTCGATGGTGGACCCGATATCAAAATGGGGATGACCCAAATCGATCATAACCTCATTGCCTTCTTAAGACAGGCGGAAAAGGTGAAAACACAACAATCAAAGAACTCTTGGTTTAACTGCAATAGGCCAATGGAGAAAGCAAATCCCTTCACAATCCCCAAGCCCTGAAATCGCTGCGAAATCAAATAAATTCACAAATTGTAGCAGTTTTGAAGAAATCCAGGACCATAAAATCCCAATTGGAGTAAATGGACAGGTCTAATGCATCGAATAGACGACTTTCCGGTTGCAAGGAAGGAACTCCGGTGTATAGGACACGATCTGCGGTCACAAATGGGCTGAGAAAGACGCTTAAAGAGATAATTATGGATTTTCAGGGCCTAATGAAAGAAGAACTGCAATGTTGCACTCAAAAAGAATGGGCTGAAAAAATGGTTTTATATTACTAAGCCGACTACTTTGACGTAGGGCGGTGCACTGTAATTGCATGATGATTCTCCTGTACATGTGAAACATTTAGATGTGTGTAGTGTATTCGAGTCAAGAAGGTAATCTAAAGCCTAATCAGAATTTGGAATTAAAGCTTAAGATATAAATTCAGATCCGAGTTGTAAACATCGATAATGATTGAATTAAAGATTGAGAGGTAATCGAGGCGCGAGCCCTCTTCAACTTGTTGATTATTTAGACCTTGGATCCGAATACTGCTATTCTCCACTTGAAAGTTCTTGTTGAGAACAGACCGTGGAAATAAACGACCTTATCCAACTGTAGGTAGCAAAAAATGAATTACTTGAAGGCTTCTTTTTCGGTTGTAAAGGGTGGCATTTGGATGGTGTCTCAATTGGGTTTTTGGAAAAGAAAAAGCGGGGCGGAGTTTTAAAAATTTGAAATAGCGTCTACATAAAATTAAGAATTTAATTTGTAAAAAAATAAAAAGTTTGGGTATTGAAATTTTAATTATTTCTTTTTAATTATTTTATTATTTTAACGATAAATTTGACGGATTTCGAGATATCAAATAGAATTTTCTGCAATTTGCAATAGTCAAACAGTTGGATAAATTTGCAGCGGATTTTCTGCTAGTAATCCTTTGTCAAACTCGACCTTTTACCGCCTTACCAATAAGTTACTTATCACTAGTTTAATTTTTTGTCAAACGTGGTTCATTTCCCTTCCAGAAGCTGCCCCTTCTATTCACAAATTCGTCGTCTTTAATCGACTCAGCAGCAGTGGAAAATCCCCCATTTCGAAACCTAGTTAGAGAAATAGAAATGTCGAAGACTCTGGTGCAGCCGATTGGGCAGAAAAGATTGACAAACGTGGCAGTTGTTCGCCTCAAGAAACATGGAATCCGCTTCGAAATCGCTTGCTACAAGAATAAAGTCCTCTCGTGGCGCTCCGGCGTGTAAGTTTTTTATGTTCTGATGTTCATTTTCTCTTGTCTTCAGCTCTGTATTTGTGTTATAGTCGTGTAAATTTGACCCTAATTTGGAAAAATCCAGGTCTAATTTTTATTCAAGTGTTCTCTAATTTTTAATTTTAGTGTCTCGTTGACATGTTTCATGTTATTATTAGTGCCAGTTCTACGTGTGTGTGAATTAGTCCCGAAATTTTGATATTAATATTAGGATATTGGGGGCAAATCCAGTTCTAATTATGAGTTAGGTTTGCTCTAATTTTTAATTAAAATGTCTGATTAACATGCTATATATTATGAAATAGTTAAACTTATCACCATTCTTTCTGTCATATATGAAGATTATGAAATCCCTTTATTTTATTTTTTTCGTTATGGTCATTTGTTATTGCTTTAATTCTCATTTATGAAATGTTGGTTTTAAAATATGGCTTCCTGAGAATCCAGTTCAATTTTAAATTGATTTTCGTCTAATTTTTATTCCAGTTTCTTGTTTTCGTGCTGTAAGAATAGAATGTAGAATGATGATTTTATAAGTAATTATTCAATGAAATCGTATTTTTTAAGCAAAATATATCATTTTATAATTATTTCTTGTAATTTCTGAGATGTATAATTTGGTATTTCAGTGGTTTTTATTTGATCATAAGCTCAATGTAAGAATTGAAATAAATATGTTGGTGAGATTTTGCAACAGAGAGAAAGACTTGGATGAAGTGTTGCAGTCGCATACTGTTTATTCAAATGTTTCGAAAGGGGTTCTTGCCAAGTCAAAGGATTTAGTGAAGGCATTTGGCACAGATAATCAGGAGAATATATGTTTGGAGGTCAGTAAAAATCAATTTTTTTTTATTATGCTTCACGATGCCTTTTTCAGATTCAATTAAGACTCGCTTTTATGATTTTGTGAATTAAAGCATATAGTTTATCTTTCTGAATCAACTTTTTGGCATTGAAGATCCATTTAATAAAGGATATAATTCATCTTTCTGAATAAATTAATCTGTATCTCTATAAATAATGCACCTGAAGCATGCACCTGTGTTAACATAGTCTCCTTTAAAGAGGGAAACCCAGTCAAGAGCAATATGTTAGTGACGTAATTTGCAATTGCAGATTTTGGATAAAGGAGAGCTACAAGTTGCAGGGAAGGAAAGGGAGTCACAGTTATCAAGTCAGTTTAGGGATATTGCTACTATGGTCATGCAGAAGACCATCAACCCTGAAACGCAACGTCCTTATACCATAAGCATGATTGAGCGGCTAATGCATGAAATTCATTTTGCAGTTGATCCACATAGTAGTTCAAAGAAACAGGTACGTATGGATAATACTCATTAGTTCTAGTTTCAGGTGCAGATTTTACTGAATATAACTAGATTTTGAAAACTCTTTTTTACTGTCTAATTCTTTATGTGGACTATACTGCTGATATAACATCCATTTTCGGAAAGTAAAATTTCCTTCTCATTTTGAAGTTAAATTAGCTTTTTAATTAACCTTAATTTAGCCCTCTGCGAACTTCCTTTTAATTTGCTTAGTGACTTCAACAATAAAATACTTCTGAATCAGGACCAACTTTTTTGTAGTAAACATTTTGTTTCATCTTACCTCTTGAGATATGAACCGTACGCTTAAATTGTTAATTAACCTCGTTGCATCTGGGATTCTGGACTTAAACTCATTGACATTTCTTTTAACAATTAATAATTGATATTATTTTGATAACTCTACAGGCATTAGAAGTCATTCGTGAGCTCCAAAAGCACTTCCCCATCAAACGGTCCCCTATGAGGCTACGACTTACTGTACCCAAACAGAACACCTCATCACTCTTTGAAAAGATTAATAATTGGAATGCTAGCATTTCTTCAAGAGACGAATCTGGAAGTCAGCTCTCTCTTGTAAGTCTGAGATCTCAACCTACAAATACTAAATTTATGGATCTGCTTGATAAGATGATTGATTGCATTTACCCTTTAAGTTTACAGTGAGAAATATGATAATTTCTTCAGGAATTGATTTTCACCTTAAAATATGTTCATTTTGTTTAATTCAATTCAAGCATTTTTTTTTGCCCGTGGAACATTTATCTCGAGTTAGGTTATTCAACTAACAATTATCTTTTTGAAGAGTAAGAATTTTATACAGATTTTTATAATCAAAGGAAGAATTAGATAAATTGTTTCCATTGCCTTTGATTGAGTGGGTGTTAGGCTTTATCCTGTAACTAGAACTGTTTAAAACCTTGCATCAAAATTTGTTTAAGGACTGTTGTCTTTTGTACATTTAAGTTGATCCCATCTCAAACTTGCTTACGACCACTCCCTCCCTCATCTTCCCTGAGCTTGTATCCTTCTACTACCACCAATTCTAACCATCAAATTTCCATGGTTCCTTTGTTCTGTTCCCATCTGATACCGAGACACAAAACCTTTCTATGCTCCACTGCCTTCATCTAATTTAGTCCACCCTATTTCAACCCTCTGAATGCCTCCTTACACTTCACTAAACTCCCACTCTGAATCCCCCTTCTCTCACTCATGCTCAGAAAATAATAACTTTGGCGATACCGCAATAACCATCTCAAACTGTACTGTTAAATCGACCATCAAGACCCACTGGTACTTGATCAACTCCCCCTTCCCCTCACCTTTTTCATGATGTCGCTAAATGCAGTATTCACATTTGTTTCCCCATATTTCATTTTGCTAATTGCTTTACATATTATTAGAAATACACGCTCACCTTTATTCTTATTCCCATGTCTTATTGGTGTTGTGTCTTGTATTATTTTAAAAAATGCTGTGAATCAGCCCATTTTGTGTCGTGTATGTGTCTAATGAATGACATATTGGTAGGTAAGCAACTTTGACTTCTGGTGCTCGACTTCTTTTAGGCCTCAACTTTTTTATGTTATCTTCTTTTAATTTGGCTTCATCATTACTATAGTTTGATATAGGAAATGGCTATTTACTGTTGCTGATACATGAACCATGTTTTTCAAGTCCATATTCCTCTCCTTGGAGCTTAAACTTTTGTGTTACGACACAGATTTGTGAACTGGACCCAAGCATGTTCCGCGATTGTGATGCTTTGGTGAGGAATCTGCAGGGGAGATTGGAAATTCTTGCAGTCAATGTCCACGTTGATAGTGACACCCAGGTGGATAATTATGATGACCATGATGATGAACCATCCACCGTTCACAAGGATCCTGTGGGTCCTGTTGTTCAACCGAGCGAGAAATTGCAGAAGCATGGAATTTCAGCCAAAAATGGGAGTTCTCAGGGAGAGGCAAAGCAGAACCAATGCAGCACATGCAATGCTTCAATAGGTGATGCAAAAGAATACAGAGAGCACTTCAAGAGCGATTGGCATAAGCATAATTTAAGGAGAAAGACGAGGCAACTCCCTCCCCTTACTGCAGAAGAATGCATGGCTGATGTGGAACTAGGCGACTCAAAGGCTGATCTGAAGGAATACTCATTTTGAGATGGCAACAAATTTCGTACAATTTTGCTCAAAATATGATGGAAATTGCAGTGTATTTGGACTAATGCTGAGGAAATTTCTGAGTTTTGCTATCGCAAATTTTGAATTTTTTTTGCAGGTGTGTGAAATGTTTTCATTCTGCAGAGCTCTATATGGTGTAGTTTTGGTCTTAAAAACATTCATTTACTCGTTTTCAAGGCGTGTAATGTAGGGAAATATGGTTCGTACCTCATAGTGATGTTTCTTTTCATTGTTTACCCTTTTTTATTGTATCAGCATCATGATTAATTATTGTATTCAGCATCATGTTTAATGACAGGTATATTGAGTAAAGCCAAAGCAACGGGTGTATTTATATCATTTGTGCGTGCGGCTAACTCTCCTGAAGCAATTGTATGCACCATTTTTCCCATCGTGGATGGTTTAAATCTGTTCAATCGATATGTAGTCTTTGTTAGGGGCGGATCTAGGATATTAAGTCAGTTAGGGCGGTTGTTGATGGCTGCAATAATAGGATTGTTCAATCGATATGTAGTCTTTACACGTTCAATTTTATGGGTTTACGATTTTATTCTAGTCACGGAATAGTGGTCAAAAATTCTATTGGAGCAATATGTAAGAGATCAATATGCCGATTTTTCCAATTCATGTTTCTTGGTGATAGTTTGAAGTTTGTGGCTGCCTATAAATAGGTTGTAGAATCTAAGGCATTTTTGACAATTACCGTATTAAACCATACAAAAAAATTTATGCAAACATTGGAGGAGATAGAATTAGGTTGATAAAATTAAAGTAAATTGAGATGGGTAATCTTTACGCATTTTTTATTAGAAGGGAAAATTTCACATATAAAAATTTAACTTCATTTCAAAACTAAGAAATAAAGTTTAAAATTTCAAAAATTAGATATTATTAAATTTTATTTATGAAATAATTAATTAAATATATTAAGGTCGCAATTTCATATAATTTGATCACAAATTATCGAATTAATTGGTTATTACTTTTTCTTGCTCACATTCAAAAATTTCGTAGGTCACATTATTTCTCGATTACGAATAAAAAATTTTTTATGTCACAATTCACAAATTTTATGGATCACAATTTATTTTTTGATCACAAATTATAAATTTTATAAGTCGCGATTTATTTTATGTTCACAAAATATCAAATTAAGAGCAACTCCAAAATACTCTTTAAACATGAGATGCTCTATATCTTAAAGAGTCAACATTTAAAAATTATACTCTAACAGACTCTTTAAATTTAAAGAGTAAGTTTGGCTCTCCAAATTTAAAGAGTGGGTTTGGCTATCCAAATTTGAAGAGTCAAGCTCACTCTTTATAATTAAATACATTAAAAAAGTTTCAATTTTCAATATAGGAAAACAATAAAATAATTTAAAGAAAAGTTAATTAAAATAAAATATAAAGAAAAATAATAAATATTTTTTGGGAGTAGAAAATAAAATTATTAAAAATAAATAGTTTGTTAGAGTACTTCAAAATTTTAGCTCTCTATTTATATATACTTTCTACATAATATACTATGCTCTTTANAATTGGTAACAAATTATTTTTTGTTACAAATCAAAAATTTTACATGTCACATATTACTTATTGGTCACAAATTAACCAATTTATTGGTCAAAACATCGAAATAATTATCACATCGTCCGAACTCCACCGCCAAAGCCATCGTCTTCGGCCGCCACACCATCACCGTCACAACCTACAATGCACTATCGCCTTCACCACTTAGAATGCATCACCATCATCACAGCTTGCACCACAAACCAATCGGTACCACAAACACCACATGCACCTACATTGCACCATCGCCACCACAACTATACCTCAATCCACAATCATCGAATAATCCAACATTGATGAAATGAGATCGAAAGAATTGAATACCAAATCTACAGGTTGTTCTTCATTGATCCCCGAATATAATCTACTTTATCCTCTATCTTGTCGGAACACCACTCGCTATAACTATCACTTCACCACATGCGCCCATAAGAATCTCACACACGTTGAAAATAGCATTGGAATCTCACATAACCACAACCACAAGCACAAACACAAACACAACCATATGTGACTAGAGAAAAAATGGAGAGGCTGCCCAATCTATAGCGCTGATGGGGAAACGATGATCGGCGCCTCGCAATGTGCAGTGCCTCGTGCAGCAAAGTCGCCCGATCCACAACCAAACTATTTCGCGTTGCTGTCTGGGTTTATTGACAACTTTAGTTGCACCGGTCATCATGTGCAACTCTCATTGCTGGCAAGAGGTTAGAGAGAGGGTGAGAGATAGAGAGATAATTAGGGTTTGTGATTGAAATTGTGCATGGTAGAATGATTAATTTTTGAATTGTTATATTTAGTAAAAATATTTTATATATATTAATTAACTCTGAATTTTGAATGAATAATCATGATTTATGATTTATAAATTGAGATCTCCAAATCTTTTGATCCCTGTAGTTTCCACTTAAAATAATATTTTTTGTATTATCTTTATCTTTGGTCCTAAACTTACTTCCTCATTTCGCATTTGGTTTAGCTTAAGATAGTGTAAACAACATTCTCCTAAATAAAAACTAGAATAAAATACATTAACCCAAGTTAATACTCACTGTACCAAACACGAAATAAATGTATAAATCTTTAAAATAAAATAAAGATATAATAAGGGGTGCTGGAAGTAAGAATAAAGATGATACAGTGACTATAAATTATTTTAGGATTAATACCAGAAAAACCTCCTAGAAATGTTTCTATTTGCGATATACCTCACACTTATTGGAAATCGCAGAAAATCTCCCTATTTGAAACATTTTGTGTGAAAAATCCCCCATACAATCAAATTTACCGTTAAAAACAGTAAAAAAGTCAAAATTAAAAAGTAATAATTGAAAAACCCCATATTTAAAAACTTTTGTGCTAAAACTTCATACCGTCAAATTTGTCATTAAAAATAGTCAAAATGTCAAAATTAAAAAGTAATGATTGCAATTTTAGTATCCAAACTTTTTATTTTTTATTTTTACAAATTATACCCAAACTTTTAAAACTTTATTTTCCACCCCGCCTCACTTCATCTTCTTCCCAAAAACTTTATCATTTTATTTAATCACTTTCAAAATCCTCCTAAATCCCTCACCCCCAAATTCATCATTTCTTCTTCTCATTCCAAATACGGATATTTGAGGTGAGGGATTTAGGAGCTAAGAAAAGTGTTTTTGACTACCAATTTAAAGTTTCTTCAAAAGATATTATTTATCTTAAGCATTTTTTTTTTAAATTGAAATAGAAATAATTATAATATATATCTTTTTCTGTCTTTCTTTTCAGTTTATTCTATAGAAGCTCGGTTAAAGTTTAATCTACAAATCAATGGGTGACAATCAGTATTCTTTCTCTCTTACCACTTTTAGATATGCGTTCATCCACTCTGTGTGTTCTAAATTTATTTTAATTTCAATACAAAATAGTTAAATTACACTTATTTGAGCGCATGTGAATATTGTCTCTATTAAATTCTGTATATGCGTGTATTGATTATAATTTTTCATTGTTAATGAGAAGAAATGATAAATTTGGAGTGAGGGGCTTAGAAGAATTTTGGAAGGAATTAAATAAAATAATAAAGTTTTGAGAAAGAAGGTGAAATACGGTGGGATGGAAAATAAAGTTTCAAAATTTTGAAATTGTATGTGGTATATTAAAAAAAATGAATATAATTTGTAAATGAATAATAAGTTTGGACACTAAAATTGCTATTATTACTTTTTAATTTTAATATTTTTATTGTTTTTAATTGAAAATCTGATGGTAGGAGATTTTTCTCACAAATTCAAATAAGGAGATTTTCCGTAATTTTCAATAGGTAGGAATTATATCACAAATGAAAACTTTTCTAAGAGGGTTTTATAGTTATTGAACAATTATTTTATTGTCTTTAAAATAATTATTTCAAGTGTGTGTAAGATAAATTATTAATTAGGAATAAAGATTTAAAACTTTCAAGAAACCGTTTTTCATGTTAGAATCAAAGGTAAATATGCATAATGCATTATAAATGAATTTTTTTCTTCACATGGTTAATCAGGTTCGGTTTAATTTTCCTCTTTATTGATAGTACCTATTTCTTTAGCCATGCAAACAAACTACAAAGAGCAGCACTACACATAAATAAAATGACCAGAACAAACTTATTGGGGACCCATTTGGTAACTATTTGAAAAGTCAAAAACTGCTTACAAGACTGAAAAAACTACTTTCGAAGCTGCTTAAATAATTTGACTAAAAAAGCTTTTAAAGAAAGTTAATCTAAAATAACTTCCTCAAGAAGCTCTTTTACAAGAAATTAAGAAGTAAAAGGAAAATCCTTCCAAACGAGCCCTAAATAAACTTTTTAACGTCAACTGAATCATTGTTGAACGAATTATAGGCAACTCAGGCAAGTTCCAATGGAGGCAGAGACTCAAAACACAATAGTTTACAAATGCCTCGAGGAAAGCTATAATAGGAAGCACAGATTCAGCCGATTACAGTGGCCGAGTCACTCATGGTGTGCCTACCAAAATTGTTATGCCTCGTTCAAGATGGACTGTACAGTATTCAACGGGGTACTAAAGAAGAGAAAGGAACTAAAATCTTCTCTATTATCCTACCTAAACTAGGTAACAAACATGCCTTAAAGTAAGCAGCTGTCACAAACCAGACATTCAAGTTAAGAAAAAAAATAAAAATGTACCTTAAGATGCAACATTTCAAATCATGAAAAACTATGCTATATATTTTCCTTTCCTATGAATTAGTACAACTGCAGAGAGGAGAAGAGATCGGCTATCCTTTTCCCATTATGCACTACAACATTCCAGAATACTAAAAGTGAACTCTTGAATATTCCATGTCGCACAAGTGGCTGCAATCAAAGAGAATGGTGACCTTATCAGGGAGACATCTTCCAATCAAATTGAAGGTCATTGAAACCATTAACAGCCTCAAGACCACCAAGTAGTTGGTTTCCTAGATCCTGCTGCTGCTGATTAGCGCTTTGATCTCGTGCCATTGTCATGTCCCCTTCTCTTCCATTCATAGAGCTACTACCCATTGCAGCTCGAATTCCATTGGCCATGGCAGGTTCGCCAAACCCGTTGCCCGCGTTCCTAAACACTCCCCCTATACCTGGATTACCATTGGCCACTCTGTTTCTTATACTAGCATTATTGCTTGTTGACAACATTCCATTAATATTTTTCACATCACTACTCACAGTCCTAATGCCCGTCATGCCACCCCCACTAAACTGGTTCGACATCAAGTCCTGTATAATTTTCTGAACAGAGCTTTGTGAATCATTTGCATCTGCATTCATGGAAAGAGTTGGCTGCCGCATAACGACATTTGGGGAATTTACAGAATGCATGTGAGCTCCATTTGAAGTTTGCTGAGGATTGTTAGATGAGGATGGTGTTGGTGATTGAAAAGGAGGACTAGTCTGAGGCTGTGGCATAGTATTTGAAGAACCCGGGGAAGGCATTTGAACAGTATTTCCTCCGAAGGGACTGTTTGCATTAGATGTCAGGTTTTGCTGTCTAGAATTCGGGTGATGAAGCCCAACAATTGTACTCGTAGAGGAATTTCCAGAAGCCATGTTCACACTGTCATTATCACCTGGCATGTTATTGCCAGTAATAAGTTGCACTGAAGCAGCCTGGAAAGTGCTATCATTGTTTGAGTTCGGTCCCATTACTTGCCGCTGCTGCTGCTGCTGCGACTGTTGCAACTGACCTTGAAAACTCCGAGGTGAAGTATTTGTTCGCCTAGGAATCTTGGCCAAGCTCTCTGAAGAAAACCCGTTAGTGGTGATGTTTAATTGACATTAGCAATCTAGAAAAAATGTCACAATCAAGATTGGAGACCAAACTCTTAAAGCTCTAATAACGAAAAGATGGATTTGTATTTTACAGAATATATATTATACTGTGAATCTTGTAGAGTTGAGAGGAAACATTTGGGGTGGTTTCATGATTTAGCAACTCAGCTCTGGGTAAGGAAGAGGGACAGGAAGCCACTCATCCACGCACAATTCTTTGGTTTCTGGGTGAAAATGTCAAATAGCTTCCTTATTTCATTTCTAACTATTATACTAAACCCAAATTATACTTTTGAATTGCCTTTTAAGCAGGCAAGTATAAATCATGCCACTAATGGGAATGCCACCAGGAAGTTTTGAGATGCTCATCTCAGAACAGATAATGGATCTTTTAACCCCGAGTTTAGCAGGAAAAACTATTTAAACTTTAGAGGTTATCTTTTGTGTCATAAAAAGACAATTTCATACCCTCCTCGCTAACCCACGCATTCAACAGAGTTGGCCAATGTCATGATGCCCCAAGTCATTTACATTCAACCAAACAGATGAATTGCATGGAATTATCTTACAACAATATGTTGTTAAACAAAGTGGTAACTCAGTTTTACCATTTTTTCGAAGATCAAGTAAAGGGAGAAAGACGGGAAGAGTAAAATAGAAGAGGAAGGCAAAAGAAGAGAATAACTTCTGGTTCCAAAATGAGCACAATCTTCATTGTTATATACTTGTAATGCATGTTAAACGTTGTTCAAAATCCAGTATCAACTTGGATCAAATAAAAATTAGATGTCCAGTCCTGAGCCACTGCATCTCTATCTTTTAACACTTCAGAGAATATCAATGAAATGCTCAAGTCAACTCAACTATGTTTATTTAGACTAAAGTTGGGCATAATGATCATGTTCTTCCATTCAGATCCCTCAACGGCCATTAATCCACAGTCCACAAAGAATCTTGTATTTTCTTATCACCTCATTCCATTTCATCTTTGTTTAAACTTTCAAGATTCGTGCAATTATATCTCACAGCCTAAATGTCACATCAAGTGGTCTGCCCAGACCATCTTAATCTCCTTTGTCCTCGTTTATCTTCTGCTGTTATACTTGCACCATTTCATGGTTATATTCATTTCTCATTCTCCATCTCAACATTTTCATCCCGCTGCATAACATCAAAGATGACATAACATATAGCCAAAACTACTGTTCTATTTCCTTTCGGTTTAGAGTTTTGCAATAGATGTAGATCTTAAAGACTCCCTTGAAAAACTTTGCTAAACTCTTCCAGTTTAAATTGTCTTTTTACGATAAATTGATAGAATGGATCCAAAGAAGAAAAAATATATATATTAAGCTTACCCATAGGACCAGCGCCAGTTTCACGGCTATAATCAATCAAATCTTTCATGCTATTTACCACTTCAGATATCTGCAATGTTGAGAAAAGAAATATCAGGCAAACAGTCATCCATAAACACTGATAACTAAATGATTGTAGCAATACTGCATAATCTCATCTGAATCATGATATACCAGGACACCGCATCTTGTTTTCTAATTGTTCAAGGAATTGGAAAATAACTCTTAATGTAGAAAAAATTTGCCATTATTTTTTTTCATGTACAAGTATGCAACAGACAATATAGATGTAGCCGTACGCAGACAGACATTTGCTATGCACAAATACAAACATATAGTATCAACTGCAACCATACCCCATATGATGATACGAATAATAAGTATTGTTGATTGGAAAAAGATCACGTCATTAGTTACCTAATCAGGTCCTGAATTTGTAATGAAACAATTACAAAGCCATACTTCCAGTCAACTATGAAGAAAAACGTCAAAGTTCCCTAAGCTATTCTATGAGGTACACAAAGATCATAGAACTATAGGTAATCCTGCAACCTACCTGGCTACCTTAGCGGCAGATCATAAAATTTTTAACTGACTCAATATTTCCATACAACCTCAGGCACCAATAACTGTTAAAAATTGTTCTTCCTATAAATTCTATCTTTAAACAGATTCAAATCCTGATCCATGCTTATCGTGGTATAAAAAATGGAGAACATTCGAAAGGGAAGGAACTATTTGATCGTAAGCACTAAGCACGAGCATGCGTTTCTTCTGTTGATTAGATTTTTATTGGGTGGTGGAGTTTCTTTTGATGTCATAAACAATTAGACAGACCCGTGGGCAACGGCTTCAGAAAACTCAGACACTTGTGTCTTCTGGTCTCATTTTCCATGCACATCAACCGATCCAAAAGACAAACTGTTCTTTGCTCAAACTATCTGAAGCGCAAAAGATCACTTGGAGCAAAGTGTTCACATATCATCCCAGGATTGAAATTGTTCAAAATGGACTTGAACCACAGGAAAAGCTGTAGACTAGTCAATGGAGATCCAATTAGAGATATTATATGAAGACTGTCCAGGTTTGGAAAAACAATTAGGATTTAGTATTATATATTATATTAAATTATGTTATTTGTTTCCTACTTAAATTAGACTCTGTAAAACCCTATAACATGAGGGTTAGTACTTTGTTTTACTTACACTTTGACATTGAATAAAAACACAGTTTTCTCCCTTCAATAATTCTCTCCTCACTCCCCCATTTCTCGTGTATTGCTCTCTATCCCCTTCCCTTCTCCTCTTCCCCGTTCTCCTTCTTTTCTTGTCTCTTCTCTCTTCTATAATTCTGGTTATTGTTAGGTTGCATCCATGATCACTAGTACATTAAGAGAACAAGACTCAAGGAATTAAAGGCGGAGAAATAAAGGAACATGTAATGACAAATTAGTACTTTTTTTTCACATGCTTATTTCAAATCTCCCAAAATGAGATACAATAGGTGTTAACAGGACGTCCAGTTCCTGAAAGGAAAATTTGTTAATGTGAAGCATTAAGCCCGTTACCTGTAGGCATCGAACATATCGTTTTGTACAGCCCAAATCATGCACCAACGGAACTTCCAAAGCTTTTGCCACCTGTCGAGCTGATGCAACAAACCTACGAATTAAAAATTATAGGTAAATAATCATGATAATGTTTGATAATGGCTTGAATAAGTAAGCCTACACTTAAATTATATATCAATCAAGCACGTACATTATATATCAATCAAGTGATGTTTATTTTAAGGGGGATCAATTCATTTAAAGAAATCAGCACCTATGGATCCTATTCCTGACTATACCATTAATATTGACCAATTTTTAAAAAGGCTTAATCAAGCACCGAGGCGTAAGCATCGAGGCGCTTTGAGGTGTAAGCCTCAAGATAGACTAATAAATAATTCAAAATAACATAAAAGTACAAACATATACTCATAATAAATCATATGCGATCTAAAATATCCATAGTAAAACAAATTAACAAATTAAAAGTGTAGCTTGCAAACAAACATAAATAAATCAATAAAAGAAAAGAAAATAGCCCAAGAAGTTAAGGCGACTAATAGAATGTGCGGAAAATGCAAGACAGAAAGGCAAACAACTTAGTCGTCTTGAGGCGTAAGCCTCACAAATGGCACTTAAGGGGTGGGATTTGAGATATTTTATGAAAGCCTCACGTGAGGTGGGATTTGAGGCATAGGCATCAAATAGTTTTTTAAATAGTAAAACTGAGAATAAGAATAGATATTTTTTGTAATCACGATAATGTTTAATAAGTATAATGACTTGAATAAGCAAGTGTATATGTATGTTATGTAGCAATTAAGTGAATTTTGTTTTAATGAGAATCAATTCAATAAAAGAAATTAGCGCGTACTGTCCCTATACCAGAATATTACATCAATATTGAGAATAAAAATAGATGCGGCGTCCAAATACTTTCCAGTTTTAGTTATTTCCTAAATTCTCCTCTCACACAAGCATAAAAATGTTAACTGAGATAGAAAAACACAGCACATCAGAGTTTAAGCCCACATATCATTACCAAGAAACCCACAAACTATAAATTGGTAATAGCTGCCCAAAGAGTCCTACAAGAGAATGTTAAAACCTGATGTTTAAAAAATATATTTACATCTCTCCTATCTTTAATCTATCTTTGAAGAACAAAATAATTAGGTGGCAAAGGATTGGCACCTTGAAATTCGAACTCAGAAATTTCAATTCAAATCTGACTGGATGCTTCCAAGTCCATGATACCAAATAAATGACAAATAAGAAACATATTGTTTCTAACAATCTCTCTCTAGTGTATTTGTCAAAGAAATGAAAAAGATAGCTCGAAATAATGGATCAGGTGGCATGATCTCCATAACAGACTTCTATTACCCGCTGACATTACACGAATTCTCTCTAGTTTAGAGAGAAAATATAAAATCATTCAGAGTTCCATAAATGAATGGTTTACTTAGTTTATCTTCCCTTCCATGCCAAATAACATCATATATTATCTAGGTTCTTGTCCCATATCTGTTAAATGCAATTGACACCCACGTAATTGTGGTCCTTCATGAGTCACTGATCCATTTAATCCAAAAACTGTATAAATAACTACTGACTTACCATCATTACCAACATCCATTTCTCTATTGAGAAGCAAAAGGAGAAATTGTTGAAGCCCTCTATTGGAGCTGAAGTTCAATCACAAATGAAGCCTAGACCTAACTACATTCTTTTTAGACAATGAGCTTGTCTCGAGCACATATTAGTTAGTACCTATGTCTATTATCCGTTCAAATGTTTTTACATGGTTCACAGAAGAATACAATAAATACAACCAAATACATGATCTGCATAATTAAACGGAAGAATAATATCAATTGGATCCTGCTGCAGCGTCAGCAGTCCTCAGTGATCCACATAAGACAAGATAGGCCAGCGGGGGAATTCCTTGATTCATGCCTCATTCTTTCTTTTCTTATGAAATTGATGGTTTCAGGGACTCCTGCGACTTTAAAATCTCGAACCCCAGAGGTACAAAACTCCTTCCCTTACTAATGTTCAATTGAAGCAGAATAAAATGAGTCCCAGTAATTCAGTATCTTCCCTTATTATCCGAGCATTGGCAACAAAGGAAAGGTAAGACAGGTCTCATATCCATTTCAATAATTCCTTACTTTCTTGCTTACACATCTATACACTTAATGTTAGTAGACCTAAATATTTTCTGATAGCTTATACATAGAAAGTAAGTACATAGGAATATTTTTATAAAACTGCATTTTAACAAGTTAACCAATTATAAAGCAATCAGTACATTCATCCTGTCGTTGCTATATCACCAGGAGGTCTTTTTGATAATGGAATAGGGCAAGTCCAGCCTATTGATAATATTAAATGTATCCATTTACTGTACATAAGCATATATGAAGCTCTATTACAAGTCTCGTGTAAATAACAAGTTAAACTCACATATTGCAGTTATTTTGTAATTCAGAAACAGATACATTCGATGATCCATTCTGGGTTGCAGCCTGGTATTTTTGGGCAGCAGCACCAAGTTGGCTAACCTGCATTGCATATCAACATTGTGAGATATGATTATAGTACCACGATGAATACGTGAATGGAAGTGTACCACATGGTGCACAGTGTTAGCCAAATTAACAATATAGAAGACCTGAAACCATAAAGCAGCAGTGGGCACATACAAATCAGAAGCTGGAAACTACAGACATGTAACTCAAAGATTGCCCAGACCGGCAGACAGAAGTAAATAAGGTCATGTACAAGAAGACGTTACAGAAACTAAGATGGTAAATCTAGACAACTAGAACAAGATTTCAACACCATAACTACAATTAAATGACGTTATTCTCTTAGATGACCCACTTTCAGTTTTATACGTGTTTCTCCCAATATAAAAATTTTGGAAGATTGTGAAGCAAAGAATGGAACGAGTTTAAATACAATATGCAGTACTGATGGCAAGAAACAACTACAATATCATCTTCTTAGTCTCATAAAATCACTTCAATGTAAAAAAAAGGTCTTTCAAACTACGACGTGTGTTGATCTACCACCAGAACAAGCTTCAAATAGAACATTTCAGTAGTCTACTGACAACCATTTATACAATTTACAAAATATCAAAGCTAACTTACAAGTTGGGAAAAATAAGATCATCTTGTCACTCAAAAGAATTTTAAAGCGTAAAATGTGTCTCCCCGCCTTGATTACACACTTGAAATGACGTGAAATAGTTGTATACACGGACTTAATAACAGCGGTTAGGTTCAAAGTCTAACCTGCGGTATGAGCAATCTTCTAGGAATAAGCTCTTCATGACGCCGAGCACAAAACTCCCAGGAGCATATCTGCCAAAGCAGAGTTGTAAACAAAATATTAGGCCCATAGTTCTAAAGCAAATGTAGAAAAAAATGGGTTATAGTGTAACCTTGAGGTCTGGAGAGAACACAATTCGAAGTTGACCATCGCGAACAACACGAAGTTGCTCAAAGACACTCTCTTGGGTAGCTTTTGAATAATCTAATACAATTTGTCCAGAAGAATTCTGATACTCCTTGGGCATATCGACATAAAGTAGCTCTTCCAAAGTACCACTTTCATATTTTATCTTGTAAAGTCTAGGCAGAACCTCGACAGTAGCCTCTGGAAGAACACATAAGCAAACATCAAGCACTGAATTAGTTCAATTCATTTGTTTACCTCTTGTCATTCATCCTCTCTTTTCTGCTTGCTTTTGGTTTTTTTCCTTTATTTTTCTTCTTTTCAATGGATGGGTAAGGGTTGGTGTTACCAGTGGGTGGGATAGTTTAAACAAGCCAAAATAGGAAATCTCAGCAAAGAACACGTCAAGAGAAATTCAATCCCAAATGTCCCCATAAAGCAATATAATTGTAAATAGAACACTACAAAATACAAGCTATCACACAACGGGAAAAGAATTTATAACAACATCTCAAAATCCAGCAGGAATCATACCAAATCCGCGGCCAGGCTTGCGATTGCATATTTCACAGTGCCAAACATCCTGCATACATGTCAACAATGATTAAACAGCACATCAAAGAAACATAAAATGATAGATAATAACAAATCGGAGAGCTACAAATGATATACAACATTTGCCTCGGAAATTATTATTGTTAAAAGTACCAATAGTAGCATAACTAGAACAGTACAGTCCTGGCAGAAGTCAAAACATTATCCTGCCTACAGTCCAACAGACCTGAGGGAAAACTCCAGCAGCTTGACGGCCACTTCCATACATGGAAACACACCATTTTTTCTTGGCATTGGGAGCAAAATACTCGGCAACAAATTTTCTCCAGAACTCGATATTATTGTCCTACAAAATAAGTTCACCATCACTGCTGCTCGTGAACTCATATAAAATCTATCCAACAAAAGACTGTATCATAACTTCCTTTCTCCTGAAAAGTAAATAACTTAGCTAAAATAATATCTTACTCCAGGTCTGTGTTGTTGCTGATACATATAATGTGTTAATCGCCGAGCACACATCCCAGGCTCGTACACTGGTTTTACAGGAGATCTAATTGGCAAATTTGGTTGAAATTGTGCTTGTAATGGGGGTCTTTGTTGAGGCATAGCCTTCAATAGTTGCTGTTGTTGCTGATGTTGGAGGTGCATTAGCCTCTGTTGATGCAAGATCTGTGCAGCTGCAGCAGCCTGAGGGGACTGTCTGGATATGAGGAGCTGCTGCTGCTGCTGCTGCTGTTGCTGATGTAAAAACAATGACTGTTCTGAATGTTGAGGTTCCATCTTGACAGGAGGCATGCTTCTGATACCTTGCATCTGCTGTGGCTCCAATTTTACAGTACCAAGATTTCGGAAAGTTTGCAACTGCTGTGGTGTTTGATCATTCGTCACTTGTTGCTCCAGCTTAACAGGTCCTACGCCTCCTAGTCCAGCTCGCATCTTGTGGAATTGCTGCTGCTGCTGTTGTTGGGGGTTGCTGGGAGCAGAAAACTGCTGCAACTGATGCTGATTCTGTTGAAAATTTTGGGGATCAAATTGTTGGGCTTGTTGCTGTTGCTGATCCATCAACGTCTGATTGCCAGAAGGGGTTGCATATTGTTGTTGCCCTTGAACTTGACCAGTTGAATTTTGGTTGGCTGTTATAGAAGAAGATGTATATGATGAGGAAGGAGGATTAAATCCCACTCCATTTCCAGCATTGGAAAGTGGATCGGGCACAGCCCCACCATCAACATTTCCCTGTTGGGAGCTCCCTGGTCCAGAGAGCCCAGAACTTAGACCCCTATTACCGAAAGACTGATGGAGCAACGAAGAAACATTAGGCACATTCCCAAGCATGTTAATACTGTTAAACTGGGTGTGTGGCAATACTAGAGACACAGATGAATTCTGGGAAGGCATCCCACCCCCCTGACCACCCAACAAACCCGAATTAGAACGCAGTAGTGAAGGCTGAACAGGCCGGGTTCCTCCACCAAGAGGAGTTGAAGGCCCTCGTGGCACCATTTTTTGCCCAAAAAACACAGTACAAGACTTAGACACTTGTTAACAATAATCTTAACCCTCCACCACTGTAGATTGTAACTGCAAAAGAACACAAAATGTCAATAATTCGACGGTATCCAAAGGAAAAAAAATTCAAAGATTTCTTCTATAACAAAACAAATGGAGAAGCCCCGCACCTAAACCCACATTTTTTGTTCATCATATCGAACAGAACAGAAAAAAAAGAAAAAAAACTTTGGCTCTGGACATCCTAATTTGCCTTCTTTCAGCTAACTTACTACCTTTGGCTGCCTCTGCATCAGTCTCTGCAAAAGTAGGCAGGTTCAAGTCAAAATTCTCTTTAAAATTAGAGAGAATAATAAACCCCAAAAACAAAAAAGCAAAGGAGCAAAACGTAACAACACAGAACGTCTACTACACTAAAAAAGGCATGAACAATATAATTAGGGAAACATAAAATCCCCAATTTTTGAAAATTTATAACCTAAAAATCAGATTTTTAGCCTACAGAACACAAAAGTAATAATAAAAAAACTTCAACGGTGATTACTTACGATTCTGAAAGAAATAATAATTCGTGAAGTTAGAAAAGAAGAAAAGAAACTCGATCGAGCCCTAAAACATGTATACAAGGCAAAAAAGAAAACAACATAAATCCAGAGCTTCACTTCCATTACACCTATAAACACACATGTATACTAAAATATCAAAACAAACAATAAAATAGTTCCAAGAGGAACTGGTTAGAAGAAAAATAAAAACAGTAGAAAATTGAAGAGTATAGACTTACCAAATTATGATTTGAAGAGTGGACTCTCTTAAAGTTACCGGAAATTGAAATTGATAAAAATTTTAAGCTGTCATTACTCTTTTCTTCTTCTTATTCATCATTAATTAATTTAATATAATTCAATCAAACCCAAATCAAGAATCGAGATACAGTAGGTTTCACGCATATGCATACGTATACTCGTCAAAGTCTTCCCAAAATCCTGATTCTAGAGAGAGAGAGAGAGAGAGAGAGTGAGTTTCTTGAGTTAACAGGCTGCACTTTTTGAGAGAAATTGGGTTGGGAGGGGCGGGGAGGGGGGGGGTGGATTGCAGGTTTATATCGCGGACGTGAAAAAAGTATTGAATCGGACTGAATTTTTAGTTGACGAATTTATTTTAAAAGGACCTTACCTTAAATGTGCATTCTAAATAAACGTTTTTCACTGTTTAATTGCAACGAATTTCATAAAAAATGTCATATTAGAAAAAAATAAATTTAACTTTGACCGTTTGATTGCAATATAAAAATAAAAACTTAATTTCAAGGTACGACAATTTTAAACTGCATTTTTTTTGTTTTCATAAAAAATGAATTCCTATGAATTTGATGGATATTTATTTTTCAATTAACATGGAATTGGAATTCCTTTCCACATTTACCTATCAAATGAACCCTTAAAATAACTCTACATACAAAAAAACATTGTTTAATAAAATATTTTCTGTAAGCCGATCAAATATCAAGCAATGCTACTTTAGTACAATAAAGTCATAACTAAATATTGGAAGGTAATCATTTCGTGTTCTCGCTCTCTTTGCAACCACAATGCCACCCCTATCGCATATCCCTTCTAAGTTGCATCATGTACCACGTGTACTATTTCGTTTTATGCATTCTTTGGGGTCATCTCCTCCATTGCCCTCTCCCTCCCTCTCCCCATCCCCATCTCCATCTTCCTCTTCCCTTTCCTCTTGAACTATGGTTCTCTTCTTGCCCTCTCCCGATTGCAATAAGTATTTCCATCTATTTTTGTGTTTGGCTTCATTTGCCTTGTCAATTTTGGCTTCTTCAATTATTTGGTCGTCATAGTCGCTCGATGTGTCCCCTATTATGTGGATGGAAAAAAGAAAAAACAATGAGGTTGATTTTGACCAAATTGGGGATCATCTTGGTCTAATGAGTGTCCATTTTTTTAAAAAAAAAATTATCCTTTAAAAAAAATCTTACTTATATTCATTGTTAAAAGAAATTACTATTAGAAGTATATTAAGAATATCTCCAATAGAATCTCTATTTTTAAAAAGTATATTCCATTATATAGAGAGTATATATAAATTTAGAGAGTTAAAATTTTAAATTACTCCAACAAGTTCTTTATATTTAACATTTAATTATACTACTCCTAAAAAATATTTATTATTTTTGTTTATTTTT
>CAIGRN010143214.1:0-10461 GCA_903798345.1 Fraxinus anomala
ACGACTGAGATATTCAACAATCTCCTCAAATTTCTCATCAACTAATGCTTTACATTGAAGAGCCAGCTTGAAATAATTGTTTGGGCTCAATCCAATGCTATGCCCATGTTTTCTCCAATCTTCAGCCCAGAAATAACAGTTCGATCTGCTAAGATTCGGCCACATTTCATTTAGTAGGTCATTTATATCAGGAACCTAACAAAACAAGTTTCAAACTAACAGTAAAATAATGATTTATTTAAATTGACGAGAAAAAATATTATTGATCAAGAAGGAAATATATATTGAATCCTCTTTTTTCAAGCCATTTGTTCCAGATTTATCGACATTGTTCAATACTTGTCCATCATTTTTAAGTGGCCAGAACTCGTGAATTTTGAATTATTAGGGAATTGGAACTTTGCACCCGAACTCTTTAGTATTGCAATACGAGTTTGGCCATTGCAATATTAGTTTAAAGTAATCTATCTTCCAGATAGCGCTTTGTAACAATACACATTAAAGAAGTAAATTAATAAACTTAAAGGAAAAAAGAAAAGGGAAAGTAGAGTAAAAGAAGCATTCAATCATCTCTTATTGATAAAAACAAAAAAAATAATTCACCTAACATTGATTAGGAAAAAAAATGCAAAACATGCACATTGATTTTATGGAGTTACCTAATGATGGTAAAGTGGATACTAAATCTATCGGGTTTATCAAGCTATTTTTTGATTTGGTTCTTGATTGGATGTTGCATGTCCAAAAGTTTCGAATCAACTTACATTGATTTTATCGAGTTACGTAATGATGGATATCGGGTTTATCAAGCTATTTTTTGATTTGGTTCTTGATTGGATGTTGAATGTCCAAAAGTTTCGAATCAACTTGTTATCAGACAGCTAACTTGCTCAAACATTGAGATGTAATGTAACTTATAATGTATGTCATTTTTCTATTGTCCCGATATTATTTTATATTTTTTACCATCATTAAATCCATGGCCGAACTTCAATTGAGATTGGATATTTCACTTTGTTAATTGGTTTATTGAGTTTTGAGCTTATAGATTAGTCAAGAAAAATTTTAATGCCTGTTGCATACTATAATTTAAGGGCCAAATTTAAAGTTCGACTTAGGCCTTGAAAACTCAAAGTATGTCTAAATTTCATCCGCACTGGACAATATTCGTGGCTATGCCCCTGGTCGCAGAATAATAGAAAAGTTGATTTATATCTCCTTAACAAGGCCAGGAATTACATATACAATTTCTACACTTGAGTCAATTTATATATCAACAAAGAAGGCCCCATCTTGATGATGTACATCTTCTTCTTTGATATTTGAAAAAACACCTCGCCAATTGAAACTAGTTAGCTATTGCGATGCAGATTGGCTTAGATGCCCAACGACTATGTATTATATAATACTTGGTAAAGCTCAGTAAAGCTCACATCATCAAAAAGTATATATAAAAAAAAGTCATGGTTTCTAGATCCTCGACTAATGATGAATATACGTGTATAAGAACCACCACACGCGAACTCACTTGGCTGAAGTACCATCGACGAGACTTGAATGTTGAGTACAATCAACATATCAAGTTGTTTTGTGATAATCAAACAGCCATGCACATTTTTACTAATCCAATGTACAACGAATTAACAAAATACATTGAGTTGGATTACCACACGGTACAAAAACAAGTTCAATGTGGGGAGATTGAGATAATCTACATTCAAATGGAACAACAAATAGCTAGTTATTTACTAAATCACTGGAATGAATTGTTTTTCAATCACAACTTAGAAAATTTTTGAATTCTTGACATTCACACTCCAACTTTAGGGGAGAATTAAAGGAAATGAAATCACATTATATTGTGATCAATGAATCCATGCATAGCTGTGATTTTTAATAATTATGTGCAAGACATCTAGCATTTATGTCTTAAAGCAATTATAGAAATTCTTGTTGTAATTAGCAATTTGTCAAAGAACGATTACTTTCAAAGTTACTGCTAACAAAATACTTTCTTAGTAAAAGAGTGTTACATATTGTTTTCTTTTTTATATTGAGTCCACGAGATTATTAATATATTATTAGATGAAAGCAAAAAAGTTACAATAATTAACATCATTGTCACTAAGACAGAGGATGAACCTCCAACAAATTCAAGAAATAAATAAGCATTTCCATGCCAATTTATAGGTTTTTTTTTTTAAAAAAAAACTTTATTTAGTTGAAAAATTACTTAATTAAACTAATTTCTTCTTCTTATAAAAAAATAGTCTAGCCAAACAATAATTTTTTTTTAACTAAAAAAGAAAAAGGAAAACAGATACTTACAGTGTTGAAAAGCAATGACAATATCAAAAATTCCAATAGGAGATGTGCTCTCTGTTGAATCAATGCTTCTTCTTGAGCTGGAAATATAATATCATTTCAAGTTTAAAATAGATGCAAAAAAAAAAAAAAATTTAAAATGAATTCAAAACTTAAAATTGAGAACACATAAGCAAACCAAATGAGCCCTTAACTTTCAAACAAAGTCATTCATATATCATGTATGCAGTAATGCCAAAGAATCTCATACATTGACAATATCTGTATTACTATACGAAAATGGCACCATAGCCAAATGAATGCAGGCTTAGTTCTGAGGTTCTGATCCCAAACATTTCGTCCGATCACTGTTCACCCCAATTGTTCTTTTATGTAACTGCCCAATTAAAGATTCAACAAATGGAGCAACACATTCATCAAATATCTGTGAAGACAGATACCCCCACTCCCAAAAGTTGTAATCAAATGTGAAGGAGTGTGATACAATCTGGACTTGATCATACGTCCAGCAGTACCAAAGGCATCATCAACAAAAGTTCAAACCCATCCCGTCACATATAAAACTCAATGCAGCAAATCTTGGAAAAAAAATTAGTTGAATGACTACCTGACTTTCAACTGGGAACACGGAGATGCNTTTTATAAGATTTATCCATCTCCATTCTATATCAATCAGTACCAAGACCACAAAGGAATTGCTGATGGTAGGAAGGCGGCGACATCGACTCGAGGGTTCAGAGATGAGAGTTAGAATGTGAGAGGTGGAGAGGAAAAATTCAAAGTTGCCCATGAATGGGTGAGAGTTGAGATGATATTGGATTGGATTAGGGTTTTGACGTTTGCCTTGTTGCTTGGAGTCATTGTGAGAGCAAGAGAGATGAAAGGTAGGTTTTGAATTTGGGGAATTGGGCTGGGTGTTATAATTTTTATCTTGGGTTTCAAAATTTCCTCTTGAACTGAATAAATTGGAAAGCCCAAAACTCAAAAAAAGAAAAAAAAAGAATGAATTGGACTGAGCCCAAAGTTCAGTGCACTGGACTCTATTGGGCTCCGCTCATGTATGTAACTACAGTGGGTAAATGCAGGCTTAGTTCTGAGGTTCTGAATACCAAACATTTCGTCCGATCACTGTTCATTCCCATTGTTATTTTATGTAACTGCCCAATTAACTTTGACAGGCAAATGCAATCATATGAAAACCCATAAGGACTACCTACCTACCTTTGAACCGTAAGATCCCACTATTTACCCAGTTAAATTGAACTCATATCCTAACATAAAAAGGAATTCTTGAGTAAAAATCTTCAGTTTTTCTACCAAGACAGAAAAATAAAACCCAAAACACCAAATATATTTTTAAATAAACAGATAAAATAAATACAGTTTTATTTCTTTTTTTTAAGTAAATAGGATCATTGATAGAGTCAAGCACACACACAAATAATTAAAAGCTTAACTCATAAAATTTATAGACATACGCATGAATAATAATGAGCATATGCAATGACCCCATGGTGCTGCACATGATGACAGTGGTAATAATCATCCATCTTCATTATACATACATTCTTATATTTGACTAAACTTATAAGAAAATGAGTAAATTCCAAATAAATTGGTTAAAGTTAAAGAATAAATAAGAAATAAGTGATTAACCATACATGCTCGTAATGTTGTTTAGGAGAGTGGAAGGCTTCTAGATTGCTTTACAATAAAGGGCAAAGTAAATAGATTGAACAAGTAGAAGATCACCTGACAGTATTCTTTTGAAGTTTTTCTCGGCAAGTTTGAGAGAAGTGTAAAGAAGAAGAAGACATGTAATCCTGGGAGCAATGCTAGACAAACAGGGAAAATGGACAGAAATTCGAAAAACAGATACACTAGGCAGTAATTCATTGGGAGAGGAAATTTTTTTTAAAAAACAAACGAATCGCAGAGAGGACAGCAGCTTGTATGGTTCTTTATCGATGATATGAATTTTGATAAAATTTGGAGGTGTTTTTGAGCTTTACTTAATACCTTTTTATTCACGAAATGTAAAAATAAATAAATATTGTAATGAAATAATATATTCAAGATATTTTTAAAAAACATATTTTATAATTACCTGAAAGAATCATCATTTTAAAAAGCAAAATCGCATGATCGACTCTGCTTTGGGGAGAAGGGAAGGAAAATCAACGGTAGGGAGAGCATACTTTGGGGGAAGAGATAGGGAGAGACCCTAATTTGGGGAAGGAAACCATTGAGGTTGGGAAAGAGAGACACGTGAGTATACGTTAAAGTTGTACTGTAGAGATAAATGCCTGCTAGTGCGTGCCACAAAAAACTTTTCATCAAACTAGCTGTATGAGAAAATGATAGGAAAATTATGCCTATAAAAGTTGTTGTTCAATTTTCTATATAAAAAAGGCCCTTGAAACTTTTATAAATGGTCAAATTTATCCTCTCTGAATATTGTTCAGAGGTTTTTTCTTTATATATATATATTTCTTACTTTCAATATTATTAACGTTATATTTGAGCACTGTTTTTTGGATAAGCAAGTTTTGTAATAATGATTTTTTGGAGAATGTGCAGTTATAAAGTATAAAAAAAAAAAAAAAAATTGAATTTACGTACGAAATATTTTATCGGACGATTGAAAATGAATTTTTAGAAAATAAAGTTCAAACGGGGCATATCTTGAAGATGTATAAATTTTATTTCATATTTAAATTAGACTCATATTGAATTTGGCAGGAGAATATCAAGTTATTGTACGTGTATGAGATGAAACATGCAAGACAATTATACAAAGTACAGACTCTTAACTTAAATTCAATTATATATTAAAATATTAGTAGTCGCCTATTGAATCATACGCATAACTATATTAAAATTAATAATAAACAGCACAAATAGATAAGTTATATCACATTTTAATAATCTTTGTAAGGATGTCACTTTTAAACTTTTTTGTCCATCTCGAAAATTAAATATCTTATATGTTTTTACTTAAAGCTTATTTGACTAGATGAAAAAATAGTACAAAAAGTGAAAAATATCACATCAAACCCACCCCCACCTCAATCCATGCCCACTCTCTAAACCCATTTCCCAATTTTGAAGGCATGCCCCACTTTGCAAACCGACTTTTTAAACCTATTTTACATTGCAAACCCACTTTCTAAATCCATTTCACACAAAATGGGGAACTTGAATTTGAAGACTTTCCACCCCCACAGTAACGACTTCTCCATCTCACAACCGATAACCCACACACAATGGGGAACATGTTAACATGAGTTGGAAAGACATACAAAGTATTGCAGTATTTGCCCGCACAACTATGTAGTTTCAAGGAAGGAGCCTATTAGAATCAGAAAAAAATATTTTAGATCAAATTTAGTGTCATTCAGTTTATTAAAATTTAATATGTACTAGACCTTTGTTTACAAAATAAATTTGACCTGCAGTTGAGGAAATGTTGAGATTTTTCCTTTTTAAAGACTAGATCTATACCCATGCGATGCACGAATTATGTTTTTTTAGGTAATGTTAGTGTTGAGTATTAAGGATTGACGAAAGATGTGAGTTGAATGAGTTTCTAGAAAGAAAGGAGCGTATTTCATTAGTCTATGAGGAAGTCAAAAATAATAATAATAATCAAGAAACAAGAGCTACGTGTATGAAGAAATATTAGAAAATATGTTAGTAGTTTTCAGAGTTCTAGTTTTACCAAATATGGCAGACCATGGAATTGTTCCAACTCCTTGAGATCAGCTACATGAATATCAAACTTAGTACTATCATCTCATCTGCATCTCTTAGCAAAAGTGGCAGAGGAAATGACTTAAATGTAAAGGAATATACATGAGATAAAATATCTCTGGTAAAATTACATAAGGAGTAACATCAAATACTGAAATTAGCTTAAAAGAAGCAGTTAGGGGAAAAAATGGAAAAATGCAAACATAACGAGTAATCCTCTCTTCCAAAATCGTATAACCAATTATGAAATTTAGCACCTTATCAATCTTAGTTCCCTTCCTCTGGAGCATCTCGTCAAGTTAAAAGAACAAAACATGTAAAAAACATGATAAATAAACTTTGTAACACTAAGTATATCTCTCTGCACAAGAGAACAGAAATAATCATGCATTACTAATATCGTATGGCATCTCACCTGGTATTGCACACAACACTGAAATTAGTAGCCTATTGAACAAAGAAAAATATTGAGCTTGCAGATTTTGTTTCATAAGCAACCGTTCAGAGGTGAAGGGAGCTGCAAAAGAATACAAAGGTACACGAGGGTAATGAGATGTCATTCTGTGCACCCACATTTCACTAAATGTTATCGTTCTCAATCTGATTTTTGTGGAAATTTTCAATCATCATCATAAGCTGAGGTTCCTTGTAAATGATAAGAAATGGTCATACTCATATATCCGGATGCCTAAGAGTATGCATGAGCAGCTTCTCATAGCTGAAACCTAATGCCATTTTTTTCGCAAATACATTCAATCAAAGGGTACTAAATAATAACCATTCAACAAGGTGAGTGAGACTCAAATCATTGAAAATACCATTTGCCAAGTCATTCCTACAGAAAGCTATCATTTTAAATAACACAGTGCTTGGGTATCATCATTGAACAAATTTTGGAACTCACCTTGGATGCAAAGAAGGATAACTCAGTGACTGTGGACTGCACGAATGAACATTCCTACGTCTGGGACTCCATTAAGTCCTTTCAAGTAAGCATTAACAAATATAGCCCCTGCATAGCTACATATAGCATATTGCTGTTAGTGCAAATTACACATATCATTCACACAGTGGAAATGCCCACAATAATCTCATGTCAACTTTCTTATTTTGGTGTTAGCAAGAAACCAAAATTTCTCACATTAACCTTCAAAATAATGCCTAGTAAATCAAGCTACCAGTCACACCAAAGAAGCAGTTTCTTAACTGCAGGGGAAAATAGCTTATAAAGAAAGTACATATGAAAAAGAAACTATTTGATACTTGGTAAACATGTTCCCTGATCTCATTTACTGCACACTTTGATCCATGAGCTACCAAGTACTCCATGAGCAGTCCAAGCCTGGAAATTTTTTCATTTGCATATTGAAGAGAATGGTAGATGCCAGGAAAGAACAGTGAATACATACAACAGGATGAGGTAAAATAGAGGTCACCATTAATGCACAAGGAATGGGGTTTAAAAATTATATTCCCTAGAAAAAAAAAAATTATTTACAGAAATATGTAAAAGCAAAAATACTGCTCTATTGAAATTGTAGATGAGGGGTTTGGAGAGACTATGAGGAAATAGATAAGAAAGTCCCCAAGAAGTTACAGTAAAAACAAAACAAGAATTTCAATAACAAAACCTACTTCTTCTCCGTAAACAAGGAAGGAAAAAACCCTTGCAGACATAATGCCAATTTTTTCAAGTATCATTGATACGCTTCCAGATTACCGCCATAATCATCTAATGCTCGTGACTATCGAAATGAAAAATGAATACTTTATGACAAAAAGAATGATCAGAAAGATGAGGAAGATTCATTAAGCTTACTAACTTTTTTATGCCTGAGCAATATCAGCAAGAAGAGATCCATGAGTGCCCCAGGGCTCATTGCTAGTACAAGGACCTGAAACTCAAATGTTAAATGCTACAAAAGAGAGAAACGGAAAAGGAAAAGCTATTTTGCAAATTAAGTGCCTGCAGGTGACAACCTGAACATTACAGCCTTCCAATGAATACGAAAGTAAACATAAGACATTGAAGAAATTTGGAAAATATAAAAGCAGCAGTAGAAATGAATAAAAAAATTACCTTTATTTCTATAGGAGGGACTATCAGAACTTTTTTATTCACCTCTCTTACTGCAAAGAGGAAATAACGAACATAAGAGAAAATTTCAGAATGAGATTGTCTAGTGTCCACACAAACAAAATTAAATTGTAAAGTACATTTCAATGCAAAGACAAAGTCTCAGAATTAGCAAATATTGTAAAATTATTTTTGAGCAAAATAAATGACAGATTTAAAATATTTTAAACAATTTTAAAATCAATACTTTGATATGCTTCCTATATATCATACAAATAGGTAAAATGACAAAAGACTGATATAATATGTGATGCAAAACCTGAATGTTTGGGATAGAAATGTTTGCGAATAGAGTTAAACTTACATGTCACGGACAATTTGACAAAAAGACCACCTTCCTTTCAACTTTAGCCCAGGAGGATAGAGTGGAAATTCTCTTCCAATTATTGTATGCTGCCAACAAGGTAAATAATCAACCATTATACGTGACATACAGTAAAAACATAGTTATCGTAACCGGACCGGACCAGCCGATCCAGCCAGTGAAATTTTGTGAAATCAATCATAGAGGAGAATAATTCTGTGAAATTTTGTTAGGGTTTCTAATGTCGAAAAGGGGATCTGAAAGGGTGAAAATGAGAAACGATGAAGTAGCAAAAGTATCCACATGGATAGAGAGAAACGACGGTAAATTGGACAAAAATGGCAATGACGTCACGGTAGTGGGAAATGACGCCTTATGAACTTTGTTAAGACTCTTCTCTTTTAATATTGTAGGGATAGGAATTTAGAACACGATCCAACCCGTTTTTATTCTAAACCGACCCAATTTGGGTTGGGTCGGGTTGTGATTTTCGATTTATGGGCCCAGCCCTAGTAAAAAAATTTAAGAATTGGGTAAAAGTTATACATATTTAAACAGAACATCAATATCCAACAGAAAAAAGACCAATTTGGCTAAAATTTACAAGAAAAAAAATCTAAATAACCATCCCATAAATCTAACTTAGAGATAAAGCTTACAGCTACCTTGAAACGGTGGAGGATCTGATACGATACTGCGGAGTCTCCGAAGCAGAGAGTAGAGATGGGGAGAGAGACGTAGAGGCAGAGAGAATAAGAGAGAGAATAAGAGGATGGGTATTTAGGTTTGGGTTTGGACTGGGTTGATGGGTTTTAATTTTTAATTTTGAGAAACTTACCTCAAATCGTGCATTTCAATTTTCAAATTCAAATACTATGTATTGATAATAAAAAAAATTACTATTTTTTAAAATTTAAGAACATATTATACACCCCATTACAATCAAACATACCCGACTTTATGTACATCACGCCTATGGGGCTAATTATTATAATTTGATATTTTCATTCTCATTATTAATTACTCCCATCATATAAAGTGGGGATAGGAACGATTGAAGTGGGCAGGGGTGGACTCGGGATTATAGTTCAGGGGGAGCGAGACAGAATTATATAAAAAAAAATTCAAATTAGACAACAAAAATAATATTCAAAACGTAGTACTTTTTTTACAATTATTCCTTACGGCTTCTCATACTTTGAATTCGCCGTATAATAGTCTCATTATCAATTTCATTAAATACATTTTTTTCTAACGTACACAACTAAACTATCATTCATCCATCTTTTTTAAGTATATACACTATTTAAAATTGACTAGTAAAGACACGAAATTCAATTTGAGGTAGTCTTTACTAAAATATCAACCAAAGTAGAGTCATTTTTAAAGGGATAACCCAATTAATGGGGTCACTGTATATAAGTTTGGTCCTCAAGAATTGGGTAGGGAGGATATCTAAAGCTCCCGGCTTTTAGATTCCATTTTCTGGAGCTTTCTATTTCAAGAAACAGTGGATGATTTTCTTGAAATTTTTATTACAAATGTGCTATATTTTTACTTAAAATTAGTCGATTAAACTATTTCACAAAGTTAATCAACTCGTTCAACTATAATTTATTAATAACTTTTCAGAAGCAATAACCAATCACATGCTAAATACGCATTTAGCTGCTCGATTAAACTATTTCACAAAGTTAATCAACTCATTCAACGATAATTTATTAATAAGTTTTCAGAAGCAATAACCAATCACATGCTAAATACACATTTAGCTGCTAAACTAAAGAAAATACTCAACACCCAATGTGTATAACCCATTCTAACTCCTAATTTCATAAGAGGGTGACTAACCAATTCCTTTACTTTCAATCTTTCCAAATCTCCTTCCTCTGTGCGTAAACTCAAACCACTGCCGTAACTGCCCACATTCCTGAAATTTGAA
>CAIGRN010143234.1:0-47374 GCA_903798345.1 Fraxinus anomala
TTCCTCTCCTATTACATTTATACTACTACTTCCTTCCTTATTCCCCAAACTACCCTTGATAACTAATTGGAATTAGAACACTCTAGAATATGGCATAACAAACTTGAATGACTAACTTGGGGGTCTATCAATATTCACTGGACAATGGTGGTTCTAGATGGCAAAGACCTTAATTGGGTGTGTAGAACAATATAAGTGGATGACATAGATGGAGTTGAAAGTTAGAAGACAAGAAAACTTCTGAGCAGAGCAAGTGGTATTTGGGGAAATTTCTCTCTATTTGTAGAGTTTTGAGGTTTTGAAACTTGTTTTCCTCCGTGTTTCAATGATTATAGTCCCATAAAATTCACATCCATTGTTGAGATGTTAAAGGCCCGTAGACTTTGCCGTCTTATGAGTTCATTCACGAACTAAATGGAAGGTCCATTTGAGCACAAATCTGATACACAAATGGTTTGAAATGTAATTCTTAAAGTTGCCCAAATTCTAGAAGTGGTGTTCTCACTTCTTTGAATAATTTTCTGTAACTTCTATAATGAACATAAATAACTTGTCATCGCTGATTGTGCTGCCATTTGCAATTTATTATTTCCTGTAGAATATGAAAGTCAATGGTTCTCATAATAACTAATCATTTTCTTAGTTAATATGTTGATGTGCACATGTCCAGAAGAAATCATCATTTTCTAGTTCTATCCGCTCAGCTGTTTATATGTTACAATTATATGTACTCCCAGAGATTGGTACAATTTGGAGAAGTCTAAACGTGTGAAGGCTTTTCGATGTGGCGAGTTTGACGAGTGTATAGAAAGGGCTGAAGCTGCCCAGGGCATGCCTCCAAAGAAAAGAGAGAAATATGCACGTCGGGAAGATGCAATCCTCCATGCTCTTGAACTTGAGAGGCAAATATTGGAGAAAAGTGGGAAAGTGGGATTTGCTTTAACCGACAGGAACAAGAAGTCTGAAGATGTCACTTCTTCAGGTCACTATGAAAATGGAAGTGGAAATCAGATAGATCCCAGATCTCTTCAAGTTTCTGAGAGGTTTGGTAGGACAGTTGCAGAGAACCATGTGGCAAATCATATGCACGGAGATAAAGAAGTCAGAGAGGGAAATCAACTGAGAGGAGATGATGATAATGCTGGTGTACTACCCCAGATGAGAGGATTGCAGGACGTTGGTCTTCGGAGTGCTCTGCCAATGCATAAGCTTTCTCCTGCGGTAGCTTTAAATGCTTCTCCGAAACATCCTGTTGTTATCAGCACTCCTACACTCCCTAACGATGCTTTTTCAGCAGATTATAAAGTTAACCCCAACATTGAAAATATGTCAGACAATAGGAAAAGTTTGGATGAAAGCTTGCCTGACGAATCCATTGTCAAGAGACGTGACAGGCAGCGCCCTCTTATTCAAGTACTGGAAAAGATTGCAAAATTACCAGTTCCAGACTCTCAGCCTGACGATGGTTCTGTTACTATCAATGCATCAGAAGAGGGGCTTCCAGGATTGTTGTTCCGTGCGAAGAGGGGTAGAAGTGCTTATCTAACAACTGATTCCGATAGTTATTTAAATAATTATGGAATTCATTCCTCTCATATGGAAACTTCAGTTTCCAAGTGTGAAGAAAGTGATAAGCCACATTCTGCTGATCATGGCGAAGAGCAAACTTCTGGGTCCACAGAGGATACTGAAACGGATTCTTCTGAGACTGATTCTCTGGAATCAGATTCGGATGACGAGATGACTGCACTCTCAGGTTAGATTCTGTCTATTTGCATTTCCCTTTGAGCCAGCATCATTAATTCTCTCATACAATGGCATGCTTAATATGTGCTCACTATCATTCTTTCAGAAAACCATGCATGGTCATCAGCCTAAATGGGCCTATCAGTTTTCATTCTTCTCTGGACATGGTTGTCATTGCGTCTCTTAAGTCAGTCTGCAACCTGCATGATTTCTTTTTCTGATAACCATGAAATTACACCCCTGCTTGATTTAGATAAAAATCAGTTTAAAAATGCCTAAATGCCTTCTTTCGCGTGCTAACTAAGGGTTTTGGTATCCGGATGGTTCTGCGTCTGTAGAATTACAACCCAAATATCCAAGAAGAATTGAAGAACAAGGAAGCATGAGCAGTGACGACCTTGATGAACTGGAATTTGGAGATGACACCCCTCGTTCTTTTCGCAACAACCCACTCTCGGCTAGCGTGGGAGTGTCCAGGTGGCAGCTGAAAGGGAAAAGGAATAACCGTGGTCTTATGAAGAAGTCTGATGCAGAAGTATCTGGAGGATATATACATCGAAGAAAGTCAAATTGGAGCAGTAATGGTAAAAAATCTGATTTGATTGAGAGAAGTTTTAGGACTGGCACACCTGGATATGGATCTACAGGTCTCCCAGATGGCTTGGCTTGGAATGATCAGTCGTCCATGATAGGATATTGGGACGATTCTCTCGATCCATTATCTTCTCAGCATCATTTTGGTGGAGGGACCTTGTTGGATGTGGATTTGAAGGTTCAGGCGAACAACTACCGTAGAGACGTTCCTATTATCTCAATGCAGAGTAAGCTAAATGGACGTGCTATAATAGGGCACCCTATCCAAGTTGAAGCTCTGGAAAGTGGTTCCTCAGAAAACCTTCTTCCTGCAACCGATCATTTTTATCCTGAAACATCAGAGAATCAGACGGCGCTTACACCCGTATGGAGGACTGCTCGTAGGACTGCCAATTTTCGGGTTCCACGCCCACATGTGTCCTCAGCAATGAGTAGTGAAAGTAAACCAGATCTCCAAATTGTTGTTGACCAAGACAAACAAACCCCATTTGGACACCCTCAACATTTGGAAAGTAGATTCCCAAGTAATTCACCGAGGAAAAGTAGTCCGTCTTCCAACCAGAAGACAAGAACACTTTCATCGATTGCTTCAGAACCGAAACATAGTATTGATCAGAAAGGGGGAGGCAACAATTATCAAGCAGACGGGCTGATGAAAACCCAGGACGCGCCCACAACTGTAGCTTGTATACCTGTTAAGCTGGTATTCAGTAGGTTACATGAGGAGTTGGACGGGTACCATCAGTAATGAAGTTCTGAATGCTGATGATGAATGCGAAATAATAGAACAGTAATCGCCGTTAGCCTTGTATAAATTCTTAGAGTAATAATCATATTGACCCCCAGATTCAACCTCTTTTCTTTGAAAGCCCCATGTATGTATTTGTTTTGGTTGAAAAACCTGTAGAACAGGATTGTTTATGAAATGAAGAAGCATAGGATATATTTTGAGGTATGTATGTATTGCTGGGCTTTGTATACATGAGAGGGTGATACTTTGATGTGCTTTATGGATAGAAATACATAATGTAGATTTTATATTTGTTTTTGTTTCTCTTTTTAGGGAGTGAAAATTCTCTCTACATATTTCACAAGTGTTGAACCCTAATTTGCTCATTTACGTTGTCATTCTAAATATTGGTCAAATGGAGTAAATAATTTTGATTTTGATTTTTTATTTCCAATATTTTTAAACTCAACTGCGAGTCCATCTTGAATTTATTGGTGTTGAAAACATTGAAAGAGGTTTCATTTTCTGCATTTAATTTTGACGTGTTCAAGAAATAATATTAATATTGACAGATACGAGATAAAATTATAGCTCAATTTGAAGGAAATTACGTGCAAGCTTCGCACGTATAATTGTTATGAAGCTATGCAACTAAAAGTTGATTCCAACTATTGAAATTGTATAGTAACACAGGTCTTATCCGGGAAACTACACAATAGCTTTGGAATAACATTTCTAAACACTAAGATGAAATCAATCATTTCGATGGTTAATTAAGCTGTCATTTGACGGAGCGAATGGATGAAATGAGATGGCAAGAGTGATTTGCACAATGAAAACAAACTAGAAGAATATTATGTGTCAATTATCCTATAAAATTAACCTACTAAAATGACCTTCTTAAGGCTATGTTTGAATCCATTTTTTGTGGAAAATAAATTTTGAAATAATAATTTTTTAGAGAACTTATAGTTAAAAAATATGAAACTTTTTTGAATTTACGTATAAAGCTATTTTACTGATAAATGTGTAATCGAAAATAAGTTTTTGAGAAAAACATGTGAGACAAATTTTCAACTTGACAAATAAAAAAATTCTTATTCAAGATAAATTGCCAATTGGGCCATAAAGTAATACTTTGCATTGATTTCAACAACAAAATTCAAATATTTCAGGATCCCGCCAAAACTTTCCATCTAAAATATATTTCAGTCCATTTACCAAGATACCCTCAAGTTATATTTGCTTTTAAGTTTACACAGTCCGTACTGTGATTAAATCTTATTTACTTCTGTTAGATTTCAACGATGGCGGAGGGGGTACACTATCAATCGGCGAATCCGGCATTATCCTCGCCTCCGCCACAGTTGAACCCGATTACTCCGACCCAGTTAGATAATGGCGACGGAGCCGGTGGCGAATTGGAGGTTTCTCCCAAACTGGAGGTATTTACGGAGACCCCGTTAGTGAAGCAGAAAATCGAAATGCTGATAAAGTTGGATCAGAATTATCGGAGGCGGTCGCCGAGATTAGTTGAGAATGGAGGAGGAGAAAGCAGTGGCAAATTGAGGAATTCAGGGGAGCTGGAGAAATCACCACTACTGAAGAAGCAAAAGACTGGGAAAAAAATTGCATTCTTTATCAGTGACCCGGTTCCCGAGGATGACGCTAGGCTCCAATGGCCTTGGCGTTACGATGAAAATAAGGTACAATGCATGTTCTTGGTTTGCTTTGTCAACGTGTCTTATTGCAATTTTCCGGAAACAAGTAAAAGGTTGGGATTCTCATGATTTAATGTGATACTGCAAATGCGGATTGATATAGGAGGTCTAGCATAGTTGGCAGGACCAAAGATTTAATTTTTCACTCACCAAACACCTGGCAAGAAATTTATAAGAAAAATAAACTAGCCAAAAACGAACTCTGGCTCAAATTTAAGGAGGCGCAGAAAATCTACATTTATGGAGTTATATCTGCTCTTTGCTACAAGGGAAATTTAGTATGAGAATATATATTCTCGAATTTAACCAGGAGCGGAAGATAACAAGCTTGTTGCACTGATGCAGGGGTTAAGGAAGAACAAGCATTAAAGTCTGATATATCTATTCATTTAGCTAATTGAAACACAACATATAGACAAAATAAATTCTCATACTTTTCTCCTTTCATGAGGACCATGGCGAGTTTCAGGGCTGCACCTTTAGTTGAAAAATTTCAGCATCTGATATTCATTTGGCTAATTGGCTTGTGGAAATTAGATTCCTTTCACATCTTTAGGACAAGTCACATCTCCTGAAATATGAGCTGTCGAACTTCTGATTTTCAACGTAAGATTAAGGGTGTGTGTGATGGATATTATCGAGGAAAGAATGTATTTTAAATAGTAATATGATGAGAAATATGTGGTTAAAAAGTAAAGAAGAGTTATTAATGTGATGTAAAATATTATTTTATTGAGGAATGTGTGGTTGAAAATGAGTTTTGAAAGAATGTATTTTGAAATAATGTGTGTCAAACGGGGGCTAAATATTGTTCAATACGGAATACGGTGGAATCTCTTTCATGACACTCATGTATTAGTTTTTTATACTTTCATTCAATTCGTGAACGACATTACCACATCACTGACTATGTTTCAGTGGCACATAAAACATTTTTAATGAATATAGATTCTATTAAAAAGTTGTGGAAATAGATATACTTTTTCCAACTTCCATGTATAGAACTTAGAAGCAATTTATTTATTTTTTTTTTAATGAAGACATTGATATTTGGGTTATTCTCTGTTGCATAATGATTATGTCCTCCATCTTGTCCTGCATTATAGTTTGTTATGTGAATGTCCTCCTTTTTCTGTCGTTCAATTAAATGTATTTTGTCACAGTAAATGACTTGGTTTTTGTAACATTTTGCATGAATGTTGCAGGGTCCAAAAAATAATGGACGTGCCTCAAAATGCGAGTTAGTATCATTTAATGCTTCATACAATGATCCTGAGAACCTTTTAATGTGGTTTTCTTTTCATCATTGAATGTCGTGCACACCTTGTAGGGACGACGACGATGAAGATCAGCTTATTTTGAATATAAAGTGTCATTATTCTCAAGCGAAAGTAGCAAATGTTGTTTTTAGTCTTGGTGATTGTGCATACATAAAGGTAAGTACTTGCCTGAAAGATTTCAGCACGTATATATGTCGAAGATAACTCACTTGTGATTGCTACTTCTTTCTATTGCAGATGTTGCACTTCTGCTATCATGTTAACTTCATGCAACATATTTAGGTTATTATACCATCACTTCATAATTGAGACATTTATTAAAAATTCAAAAGAAAACATACGTCTTAGTTGTTTGACATGGAAGTATAATTGGTATTTAATGAAAAAGGTGAAATATGAGATTATAATCTTCGAAGTTTCAACGCCATGGGTCATTGACAGGAATAAAGGTAAAAAAGCTATATGGAATCAAACTTTGTAGGTTGTAGTAGTGTATAATCATCTTTCTAGCCCATGTAGTTATTAATATCAAGAACGTTAGTGACAATTATTTGCCAATTGGTAATTGGGTGTTGTAATATAGTTTGATATCAGCAATGTCAATATTTGTTATGATATACTACATGAAATTAACACCATACATAATTATCATGTACATGTAAGGATAAAATGAGTTCTTTTAGAAATAGGCTAGTCTGTTCTTCATGCGAGATTCACCAGTCACATTCGTGTCCGGCAGTGGTAGCCACGAATTATTTGTTTGCCGTTAAACAGAATATCCTGACCAGCTAATTGACACATCCTTAAAGGTAGTAGATCAAAAAATGGAACTCGACTGAAAATGACTCATTTTGAATTAATATGGTTATTTGGGTTCTATCAACCCCAAAAGAGAGTGTAGTAATGTGTTTGTGGCTTTAGTTATTCCAACCTCTTTATCATGAATCATGTTTTTGTCACCCCTTGCACTCTATGTTACGAACGAACCAATTAATTTGTATTATTAAAAGCAATTAATAACACATAATAAAATGAAAGTGAGAAAAACACATAATTTTGAGTGGTAGTCGCTCTAAATGTGAGAGTTACATCAACTTGGCACTGTTGTGAAATTTCAACAAGAAAAGTGTGAAGTACAATTATCCAACGCTCTATGTGCTTGATTGTTTACTAGTCATTCTAAACTTTGGTATATATAACATCTCACTAGTTTCAAGTAGAAAATGTGTTTGAATTCAAAAGCAAACAAAAGTTCCTCATGTTTGGAGATTGAATGGATTCTTAGGTTAGTCCATTGTCCTAGTGATGGAAGGGCAAACTTGTGTAATTGTTATTGGAGCCTTTACTTAATTTTTTCAACTCTTATCCCATATTTCTTTATACTTGATGTTAGGGTCCAAAACGGGGTCCTAATTATGTTGGCAGGATACTAGAATTTTTTGAGACAAAAGATGGCGAAGACTATTGTAGGGTTCAATGGTTCTTTAGAGCTGAAGACACGGTAATGATAACTTCAAATTTTAATCTTTTGTTTTTAAATTTTAATTTTTTACTAATTTATCGTACCTTATTAGGTTATAAAGGATGAAGGGAAATCTCATGACAAGAAACGGCTATTTTACTCTACTCTGATGAATGACAATTTATTAGATTGTATAGTTTCAAAAGTTGAAGTTGTTCAAAGATTACCAAATGTATGTTTCTAGTTTGCATGTTTATATTTTACATTTGAAATTTATTTCAATATTATTTGTTTATATTCATTTTTCAATTGTACTAATTTAGTCTTGATGTTCATTCTTACATAGGTAAGTTTGAAAGGAAAACTTATTCCGGAGTGTGATTTTTATTTTGATATGAAATACTCGGTGGATTACTCAACATTCAGTACAATTGTTACAGGTAGGTTGAAATTTATGGCACAAAACTATAGCATGTTATGGAGCATTTTGCTTTTGTGATATTTGTTTGGGTGTTTTAGTTGTAAGATTATTTTGTTCACTTTTGGTTAATAGTTTTTTCATAAGAGGCATTTACCGCACCTTACAAAAGTGTTGCTCCCCATCATTTTCCAACAGTAAATTTCCCATGTGAGAACTCTCATAGCATTATTTCATTCTATCGTTCTCATTGGCTATCATGTTTCTCCACCATCATATTGTTAAGTCAAGTATTGTAGTAAACTGCCGAACTAGTTGGTAGGCGATAGAGGAGGTGGACAACTGAAGTTGGAATTTACAAGATTGAAAATACAGGAAGATGTACAATAAATAGCTTCAGGGAAAGCAGGCAATTGTGAAAGATTTTGGTGTATTAGAAAGCTAGTGTTTTGAAGGAGAAAGTGGGGTATGTGGCTTGATAAATATGGGACAAGGCTTTGTTGAGTTTTCAAGCTGCTATCCCATGTTATGTGGCTTGTTGAACCACTTGATGTAAATGTTAAGTTGTTAGAAAGGGTCACGCTCATATGTACGTTATTTTAATCTTAGTTTCAACATGTTCCTTCAAGTTGGGATTCTGATAAAAGCTTGACATGTTTCATTAAATGGGTGGTGCCATGAATTGAACCCATGACCTTTTCGTGCTTTGATATCACATTGAACCATTTGACTAAAAGCTAATGCTGTTGAGAGGGCCACGTGTATATCATTTTAATCTTATCTTTTTGGATAATCTTTTTCTTCAAATAAACAATTTCTTTTCACAATTCATCGATATGACACTTTTTTTTTTATAAAAAAATTGGTTTCTTTGTATTCTCATAAGCACTTGATTGGTCATGCTTAAGAGCTAATTTTTAAAGTAGATAAAATAGAAGTCACAAAGACATGTATGGAACCCATTTAAGCTACAAAAAGTAGTGGAACTGGTCCTTATAAGCTAGTATAAGTGCACCCAAACATGCACTAAATATTTAGTTAATCTCAATTTGTTCTTTGGCCAAATATGTTAAACTTGCACCGTCAGTTGTCAGTGTCTTTAAATTTTTGTACCTAAAGTTGATGATCACTCTGCAAGTAGGACTTTAAAAAAATGGTAGAGAACTTACAAGCAATTGATGTTAACATATATGACATTTTTGGTTCACGGGTTGAATCGTACTGAGTAGGGTTAAAAAAGAAAATATATTGAAATTGTGACTATTGTACTATATAATACTCTTCAGTTCTTTGTACAAACATACCCATAAAGTTTTTTCTCATAATTTATGTTATAAAAAAAACATATTTGCCAATGGTGGCTTTGGAAGCCAATTGATTGCCATACACAAAAACTTTACCCTTTTCTAGAACTTTGCACATTATCCTTCTTCTGCTAACTTGAAAATTAAAGCATGTTTGACACCCATTCTCATTTTTTTTTTCTCTTTCTTCATTTCAATCACACATTCTCCAAATAAAATAATATTACACACAAATCTAAAACTTTTCATTACTTTTCAACCACACTTTCTTCCATCAATCATTATTCCAGAATTCATTTTTTCCCCAAAATGGGTGTCAAACACAAGCTAAGTGCTATTTTTTTTCTAGGGAAATGTCCATCCTTGCCTCAGAATTTCATGGTGCTATTTCTTATTGTTACAATGGTCAATTTGCTTTAACAATGTTGACGTCAAAATCCAACTAGATTATGCCGTTAAACAAATGCAAGCCAAGTCATTATTAACTTGTATCTATATGTACATTGAGAACACACATTAGCATGCTTGGTTGTTGCAATGAGGGGTGATGCGGCTATCATATGCATATTGTGATGACCAAGTCAAATTCGAGATTAGTGAAATAAGAAATGGATAGAATTTTGACTTGGATAAAAAAATTCACATACCTTAGATTTGATTCTTGAGTTGTTATCGGTGAATCAAAAGTTCAGAAACCTAGACGAGCCAATGATTTTTCATTTTCATTTCACCTTTCATGATCCTAATCAATGACGTATGTCTCGACACATCCTGATGTTAGTGTTTGCAATGGTACAACATTGATGTTGTTGAAAACAAGTTTTAACAGTCTAACCTTTTAGATCATGTAGGTTCAACATCGTATAAGAGCAAGTAAAGGTCATGAGTTCAATTCTCGTTGCCACTCATTTAATCGGTTTAATGGCCGTAATTGTAGTTGGCCAAATTTTGTCTCCTACACTTCGTCTTTGGTTCAAGTTGTCATAATATTGATACATTGTAATGCTTAAATAGTTTGAGAAATATTGGTGGAGATTTGATCTTCGAGTGCAAGAAGATCTTTGACCCCGTTGTACTTTGCTTGTGATCTTTTGAGGGTTGGGTCGTTCAATAAACATACGACTCTTTGGATGGATTGTTTTGCCCTATCTACTAAAGGTAGGATCCACATCGTTATTTGCCTTGAGGTTTATCGAGGATGTATTGTCAATGAGATCGATAGAGATCATGGCGATCATAATTTAATATAATTATATATATATAATTTTATTTACTATATTTAGGTTGATTACATTCACCATATTTAGATTAATATCATAGTTGTATAAGGTAATATTCTTCTTATATAATATAAGGAATCCCTAAAAGGAAGATCATTCAATAAAAAGTTTGTCATGGTATTAGATCCTAACTTGTAGACTTTGTATTGAATCATTGATTTTCTTTGGGCATAACTCAACCTCTTAAGTGTGGGTTTTTTGTAATGGTCCACGGTTGACATGATTTTTTTCAACGTGACTCTTGTGGTGGTCCATGGTTGACAAAATTGTTGTCAACGTGTGACTCTTTGGTGCTTTGAGTGCAGCGCAGTTCTTGACATCCCAAACCTATTTTGATCTCTCTAGTTTCGATCTCTATTTTACCCTTTCCCCGTTTAAAAAAAATGGACATCTCTTGCTGTGGTTATTTTTGGAAGGGTGGATTGTGGCCTGTGCGTATGTTTATTTTTCAGCTGTCCATTTGTACATCAGTTTCTTGTCAACAAATTGATACTTCTTGATCATCCAGTATTAATTTGAGGGGGATGTCAATGAGATCGATAGAAATCATAGAGATTGACGAAGATTATGATTTAACATAATTATGTATATAATTGAATTTACTATATTTATGTTGATTACATCTATCATATTTAGATCGATATTATAGTTGTATAAGGTAATACTCTTCCTATATAATACAAGCAATTCCTTCCTATATAATGCAAGGAATCCCTCAAGGAAGATCATTCTGTAAAAAAATTGTCATTTACGTCACCTCGATATTCACGGTCTAATCGATTGTCACTTTAACGGTGCCTTTCATGCTTGAGGTTAATTTCTGAGGTGAAGTGATGCGTTCGTGAGGCTAGGTGGTCCGTTGCGAACCAAAGGGTGACTTCATGACCGGCACTCTTGTTGTTCAGGGCAGCAAGAGACATTTGTCAAGAACAGTGACCTGTACGAGCCAACAGGTGTCCTTATGTCATGGCTCTCTTGATAAGATGGCTATTTGGCGTGACTCCACCTCAGATGGTGGTGTGTATCAGCCAGAATTAACATTGTTAGAGCAACCCTGTGGAAAGATGGTAATGTGCAAGATCTACAAAACCAATTAAGGATGAGTTCGTAAATGGGAATATGAGTGGGTGCCTAAAACTGCACGGGAGTGTTTTGCAATTTGCTTTATAATATATTCCACCCTCTTTATTTTTTATCTTTTTACTGGATAATTGAATTATAAACGTGCTACAACAACAAGGAGTGGTGTTGATAATATGTCGATAGGGCCCATAGGGGTGGGAACTGCGATAAGAGGCATGCAGTAGCAGTGAAAAGATGGGTGAGGCAGATAGAAAGTGGTGACAGGCAAGGTGTAGTGTTCAATGACTGATGAGTAAGGTTCAACTACAAAATGATGACTCGAACAACTTTTAATTTATTAATTTTTTTTTTTTTTTTTTGCGAAATAGGAAAATGTTTAAACATATATGAACATATTGCTAATTAATATACTTATCTGTAGGCATCATAGTGTTACTTCTCTGTCTCTGTTACATGTTTGAGTGAATATGTATATAGATTAATTGCTACTCTTTTCCACGTCTCATGTCAAAGAAACAGAGACAAACTTCAAATTCTCAATCTGCTATAGGGTCCTTTTGCATTACTCACGCTCATTTATGGTAACTCAGCCAACTCTGATGCAGACCATCATGCAGATAATACTGATTTATCCTCTCCATCTCCTATGATGACAATGAGCATTCACAAAGATGCCACAAATAATACCGGTATCAAGTGCTACGTTGATGAAGCATCCAATAATGGACTTCACAAATCAGAGCTAGCGTTACTGGATATGTACGCTGGCTGTGGAGGAATGTCAATGGGGTTATGCTTTGGTGCCAAAGCATCTGGCATAAATCTTGTGACGGTAACATATCATCATTTCCCCTTTTTCACTTCTCGATGTATTGTGCTACAGCTCGCATGCTAATGTTTGTCAACTGACTTACTTTGACTTTTGAAGAGATGGGCTGTTGACATGGATGAAGCTGCATGTGAAAGCTTGAGGTTCAACCATTCGGATACACAAGTTGGTATTAGTTCTCTTTCATTTTAACTCTCCAAATTTCTCCAAAATATTAAGCCTTTGTTGCTTGTAAACAGATTAGAAATGAATCTGCGGAGGACTTTCTTGATTTGTTGAAGGAATGGGACCGTCTCTATAAAAAATATGCTAACCATGAAGTAAGAGAACTGAAGTCAAGAGTTAGAGAAGTTGATGAAGACATAAACCTAAAAGCTAATGGCAAAAGAAACCGTGAATATGAAGTTGATAAGCTAGTAGACATATGTTATGGCGATCCTACAGAAACAGGAAAGCGGGGGCTTAAGTTCAAGGTAAATATTTAATCTTATGATCTTGAGAACACGCATATTTAATACTCAACAAGTTAATACTTTCTGATAGCTGATGAAGTTTCCATAAACTACCTTCCTTTTCCTGAACTCAACATTTCTAACATTCAGTGATTATAATATTTACTTGCAATTCTTTTCCAGCATAAATTATTATAGACAAAATTTCACTATGTTCAAACGTATAATTATTTTGAAGTTTACCTTCCTGATATAAAATTATCTCTACTGTGAAAAATATAAAATCAGTATGACAGACTTGAGCATATTGTTCATAGTTCAGCTCACAATATATCAGGATCAAATCCATTTGTATGATAATTATTTAACGGAAATTAATGTTGATCCACTTGATCTAAAAGCTTAAACTGTTATATGAGTCACATGCATATCATTCAAAAATTGTCTTCAAGTACCTCTTCATGTATAGGCAAGATTTATTTATTCACTGCAAAGCCTTACACGTGCACAATTTCATTTATATGGGCAACGGGGAGATTTGAACCCATGACCTCTGTGCGCTATAAAATATTGAACCATTTGATCTAAAACTTAAGTTGTTAGATGAGACCACATGTATATCATTTAAATATTGTCTTCAATGCTTAAAATACAGATATGTACAAAAAACTTAATGAAACATTAATGCTATGAATGGGATATTTTTCAGTTTCTCGTCAAGTTCTGCATGCATTTCTTGTCAAGTTTAGTGTCCATTAAATAAAATACATAATTGAGATGATGCATACTGCTCTTCTTAATGTGTGGATAAAATAATGGTTTAAAGAAACCAGATTTTTTTTTGAATTTTGGATGGTTTTTTTTTTTGAGGGATAAATCTCGATATAATGATGAATGATGTGTTTAAGGAAAGTGGACATTTGTTTGTGATTTTTAGAAATGGAAAGAAAGAAGTGCAATGTTGAAAGGGCTTATTATTAACCTTACAATGTCAGTGACTTGTAAATATCATACATACATTTTGGAACACATCAACTGAGGTCATCCTACTAAATGACAAAAGAAAGCGAAAGGCAGTATGCATGTAACTTTTTGGAATTGAGTGGGTGGCACAGAAGCTATGATGCACCTTTCATGAATTGTGAAGCCATTACTTTTTCTCTTGATAACCATTTTAGTTATTTTATGCATAGATTTTTTCTCCTTCTTGCCCTGTTACTTCAATAATTGTCTTTATCTAATTTAATTCAATTAATGAGAAGGGGAAAGCCGGGTGCGAGGGAATATACAATGTAGAAGGGACTTCTTATTTACTCTCAGCGAAGGCTTCTGAGCATGAATTTATACATGTTGAATTGCAGCTCAAGAAGACAGAAAAAAAATGCGAATAAGCTGCAACATTGAATTCTCTATGCCTTTAATGGGCCTTCTATTCTGTTCCTTCCAATGTATATGAAGGTGCCAGATTCCAAGCATACCTCCACAGCCAATCTGCCCTTGATCTTCCAGCTTTTGGGCAGTGCTTCAACTTTGGATGGTTTGCCACCGGAGATCAAGAATGTAAAATTGTTTGCTCCCTAGCTCACCGAAAATTGAAAAGACTATGGTCGACAACTTCCCCTTTCTTTTTGCACATATAAAACCAACTTATACATGCATTTCTCCTCCTCCAGTTGTTAGCTGTCAAACTAGCCTCCCTAACACTATTAGACAGAAAGATAGCCTTTCTCAGGCACCTTGCTTCTGACACCACCTTCAATGGGAAAGAATCTCCTTGCTTTTTAAGGGACAGTAGGTAAAATGGGTTGGAGTGAGTTTTTTTTTATAAGGAATGAAGAAATGAGTAGTCCAGGGTAGCCTAACTGAGAAAGCAAATAAAGAACTACATCAGTTCTTGTAAGGAATTTCATTCTGCTTCATTAGTCTTCCTAAAGATTGAGTAGCATAATAGGCAGTTATATGCTTTTTAATATCATTTAAATTTTGATAATTTGAGCTTCTCTGGTAATAAAATCATTAAGATTTTGCAAGTTGAGAGTTCTTAATTTCAACTTGTAAAACTTGTGGATTTTTGTGAAACTAATCTACGAGCCGCTTATGTGGCTAATTGGTCAAGAAATCATTTGTCTACAAATTTATCTCGTGATGCTCCAATTACCTCACTAGCTTTGTCTGAAATTTTAATTTCCTTATATACATAGGTCATGAAATAATTTTAATTTTTTTTTTTTACTATGTTTACTTTTTTTTAGGTTCGCTGGATCGGATACAGTTCAAAGGATGATACATGGGAGCCAATTGAGAACTTGGGGTATGCTGTAACAGATCTATTCCAAAATTGTGTCGCTCAAAGGATATTTGTCCCACTGATATTTCTTCTATTCTTCTTTAGTAATTGCCAAGAGCGGATACAAGATTTTGTACTTAAGGGAATTAAGGCGAAAATTCTGCCACGTCCGGTAAGATTTGATCCTTTTATGCTATATACTATAGTTAATATTAAAATTAGTGTTCGGAAACCTAGTTGAGTTGTTTTCACTTAAGCTCTCATTTGGCCCTCATTAAAATTATAATTCATCAATCACACATTTTCTAATAAAATAATATTACACATAAACTCAAAATTTTTCGTTCTTTTTTAACCATACATTCTTCAAAAAATTATTATTTCAAAATACATTTTCCCAAACTCTCGTTATAATGGGACCAAATAAGGGCTAAATAATGTCACGGAAAATTGCCTGTGTGATATATACCGTTTGAAGTAAATTTTTATATTTCAACAATCAGAAAATAAATTAAATATTTAAATCAACAAAAATAAAACATCAGAGAAATCATAAAGAAATGTGAAAAATTATCGAACTCAAAATATTGAGAAGCACAACAAATGAAATCTTGATTTGGAGTGGGAACATAGAAGCCAAATAAGAGGTCTACAGTCTACTTCGATCCTTGTAGTTTCCTGTTGCACAGACGGATGAGAGATTCGGTAGCTTACTGAATACCACGGGAAGAAGAGAGACAACCGGTGACTTTCATAGGATGTAGTTTAAGTGACGGATGGGTGGAAGAGAAAAGAGGTGGATTACTGAGGGAGCTTGCATTTGAAGGAAAAATAAAATAGAATAAAGAGTATTTGCAGAGGGATACAACGTTACCGTTTAGACATTTATGTGGAGTCGTTTGACATTCTCAATCTATAAATAATCATGATATACCGTTGGCTGACAATGGGTATTTACTTTTTAAGTAAAACATAAAAAAAAGTAGGCATCCTAAAATGGCTTATAGGTGTATCACGCAGCTATGCTCAAAAGGTGCAGCTCTAGAGCTTTATAAAATGTATTTCTTTTGAGGTTTTTGCCTATGCTTGAGTGCTTTGAGGCATTTTCTTTACCTACACTTTCTGCGTCCGTAGTTAAATGTTCTTCAATATTTAATTCACTTTTTACAGGGCGACGTTGATGTTATTTGTGGTGGCCCTCCATGCCAAGGAATAAGTGGCTATAATCGCTTCAGAAATGTTGATTCTCCTCTTGATGATGAAAGAAATCAACAGATCAAGATTTTTATGGATATAGTTGATTTCCTAAGGCCAAAGTACATTCTAATGGAAAATGTAATTGACATCCTACGATTTGCCAATGGCTGTCTGGGAAGATATGCAATAAGCCGATTGGTTCACATGCATTACCAAGCGAGGCTAGGGATCATGGCTGCTGGTTGCTATGGTCTTCCTCAGTTCCGTTTGCGTGTTTTCTTATGGGGTGCTCACCCTCACGAGGTAAGTATTTTGACTGCTTTAAGACTTCTCCAATAACTTGCCTATTGACATATTCTCAAGTCTAAAATGTATATCCAAATTAAAATAAAAATATTCAGAAATTTGCAAAATACACTATGCATTCTAGATATATTTACATTTTGCGTACCATATTTTGCTAATTTACAATTTATACACCACCTTTTGCTCAATGGTAACAAAAAAAAAAAAACATTTTTAGTTAATAACTTATAAAATTTCCAAAATAAATAGCTAAATAAACTAAAATACTCTTAATTGGAAATAACATATAACTCCCTATATTAAATTATCTAACACTTTTCATATTGTTGTTTAACTATTTTATTATTCTGTAAAAAAAATTTAATAAATTAAATGTGTTGGGAAATATGGCAAAAACTTCATTTGAATTTTTTCCAACATTATATATTTTGTAGTTCAAAATGAATTCCTTAATTTGAAGTTGAGGTTATAGGTTTATACTATTTTGCAATTTAACAAATTTTCAAGAATTCATACATAATTTTTTGGTTTTTGTTTTTGATAATCTTTCTTTCTTTTTAACGAGAAAAGGATAAGACAAATATAAATATTGTTATATACATGTTTCTTAAAAAAGATATATTGTTATACAATTTTTTGTATAAAAAAGAAAGATTAAAAATGTCATGTTAATCGTGTTGTCAAAATACTTGAATTGGCAGAAAATTAATTTTTGAAACAGATAGATGTAAGTGAAAAATAATTGTATGAAAGAGTAATAGAAATTAAAACTTTGAAGAATAATAAAATAGTCTGAAAATTATTACGTAATATTTATTATTATTATTTTTTGGTGTGTTATTTTCTTACAATGAATTAAAATATAGTATGCAAAATATGGTACGCGAATTTTAAATACACCCTAAATGTAGGGACATCATTTGTAAATTTTCCTAAAATATTTGCCTTAATGTTGTTAAATGTTAATAATGGTCATATATTTATGATTGCATATTAGTCATTTACATGCCAATATAATTTCTACACTGACACATACTACTCATATTTGCTCATTTTTGTTTGTCTTCCATTTCTGAACCCTGCAGCATCTTAAAGTAACAATCTGATTAAATTGTTAGTCAGCGTGAACGCATTATATATGGGTATCGTCATTGTCAACCACTCAACCTCACCATCTCTCTCTTCCACCATATGGCTTCGAAATATCCAGTGCTTTCGATTTCTAAATATGACACGATAACTACATATCAATTCCACTTGATCATCAAGATTTCAATTTTGAATTCAACACTTCATCAAAGATGCACAATCATGAACCTAGATGTCTGCTTTTATTAGGACAATCAAAATAGGTTTATTTGGTAGATAGCAACCATATATTAAATTAAAACTAAAACCTTCTTCCACATCAATTGCATTTATTAAAAAATGTTCTTAAAATGGCTAGTTTCCCCCAGAAATGTGTCCTTGAGCATTGAAGTGTCGGAAATCCTCCAAAAGACGTGCTGAAAAATGTTTGAGCGTGTTTGATGCATGTTGGTGCAATTCTGGTAAATGTCCACTCTCTTTTTCATCAAGTAAGTTGCCACATATACCCATTTTCCTGTGAGTAGTATGTTCTAGTAACATAAGATGTGCTACATTGTCCTGTGCATGCAAACAGGAAATACCATGTGTGGATATTATCTTCACCAACCATTACCTGTGACCTGCCATATATTTACCCAACGAGATGAGGCTTTGCAATCACCCGATTATTATGAGCTATTTACACTAAAATCTCCCAATATGCTAGAAAGTTTTCTGGTCAATGGTTGTCAGTGTAAGGGTTGGATTTCTCCTCTAGAAAGAGAGAAATGTTTTGAAAAAATAACTAAATGCACATAGTTTAATATATTTAGTATGTACTCCTGCTTTAAAGTCAAAGCAGAGGTTGCTCATGTCTTCTTTATAGCTGGAAGTTACATATTGCCATCAGCATTGAAGTTAGATGCAATTTTTACTTACTGAACTTGACGTTGGTTGTTGTTCTATTTGCAGATATTGCCCCAGTTTCCCCTCCCAACGCACAATGTGGTCATCCAATACGGATTTCCTAGTGAATTTGAGGTGCTTAACACGTGACATCAATTAAATGATATATATGTGGTTCTCTCTAATAGATTAAGCTTTTAGATCAAATGGGCAACATGGTATCAGAGCTCGTGTTTGAGTCTCGCCATTACTCATTTGAATGATATAAGTGTGGTTCTCTATAATAGTTTAAACTTTTAGATCAACTGGTCAACAACGGTCATATCTAATTAATTCCTATTGCTAATCCAATTCCATTTTGCAGCGTAATGTTGTTGCTTATGATGAAGGGCAATCTCGGGATCTAGAAAAAGTCATTGTTCTGGGTGACGCCATATCAGATCTTCCTCCTGTATTTTGTCTACTTTTTGTTACACTGCCATATTTTTTTTGAGGTAAACTTGCATTCTTATTTTGTTTATATTGTAAGGTTGGGAATGAGGAGATTCGTGACAAGATGCCATACACAAAGTCTCCAGAAACTGAGTTTCAAAAGTATATTAGAGCATCTAAATCTGGTAGGAATACTTTATCTTATCATCGAACTCTTGATAAATCTGGCATATGCTACAGTTGCTGTCCATCACTTTCATTTGTTGGGAAAATAGCATATTTTCAGCATGTCCATTTTGTGATGCGCACATCATTCATACTATTTGTCTTGTGTTCATTACATATGCTAATTTGATTGGGTGGATGTGTCCTGGACAAATTTACTCATGTACAGATAATCCTGTTGTTACCAAAACGACATCTTTAAATACTTACTGTAACTTCTGATTAATGCATATGCAGTCAGAGAGATGGTCACGGTTTGTTCGAGCCCCATTTTTTGGAAGAATAGATTTTGTAATAGTGATTTTTTGAAGAATGTGATTAAAAAGTTGGAAAAAGTTTTGGGTTTACGTGTAAAATTATTTTATTGGAAATGAATTTAAGGAAAATGAGTTTTAAAGAATGGGATCAAACATGGGCTATATGTGCTTATCTAACCCAATTTTATTTTTCAAATTTTCATTAAACTCCAAATGAATAAGTTCCTACTATGAAGTGTTCTTATGCTTTCATGAAACCTGGGTTTAGTCCATTGCTTTGATATAAAACTAATACCACAAATTCTTATTCTAATAATTTGTAGGATATGATTTGACCGGGCTAAAATCACCTTCAGTCATCGAACTTTTACAGAAAAACTTCTGTTTTTCCAACTTAGCCCCGTTTGAGCCCCCCCCCTATTTTGGAATAGTTTTTTTTAAAGAGAATATGTGGTTAAAAAATAGAAAAAAAATTTGGGTTTACGTGTAAAATTATTTTATGGGATAATATGTGATTGAAAATGAGTTTTGAAAAAAATGAATTTTGAGAAAAAATGGGGCTCAAGTAGGGGAATGTATTTTGGAATAGTTTTTTTTAAAGAGAATATGTGGTTAAAAAATAGAAAAAAATTTGGGTTTACGTGTAAAATTATTTTATGGGATAATATGTAGCTGAAAATGAGTTTTGAAAAAAATAAATTTTGAGAAAAAATGGGACTCAAGTAGGGGCTTAATCTCCTAAGTTTCATTTTTGTTTCAGTTTCGTCGCTCTCTCTATCTCCATTTAATAAACTACTAGAAATTCTCACGTGCAAGTCTGAAAAGCTCACTTGGACTTGAAAAACCGTTACCTTATTCTTTTAAAGATCACTAAACTTCATTTCATAAAAAATATAGAACTGGACGTCAAAAGTAATAAGCTAAATGATTTTTAAGTTCACGTCAACTTTTCCATTTGCCGTGTTAGATTTTTTAGTGCATTTTTACGGAGTTGGACAAAGTGTGGTAACTTGAACCAAAATAAAACTTAGGAGACTAAATTAGAACAAATTAGGTGACTAAAGTGAAACTTTGATATAAGTTCGGTGATTAAATTTTTTTTAAAACCCTGGTTTGATTTCTTTTAAGTTTCGACCAACCAAGGACAGGTCAAGTGGAAGGAACTTGGTTTTGTTCTACTTACTATACTTTTGAGATTAAGCTTGGCTAGGTTGTCTAATGAATGATCACGTATCACTTTTAAGGATTTTAACTAAACAGATCTCAATTGCTTGAATTGTTGTACAGTGCTTTTCCAACTACCTAAGATGATTAGCATTTTTGTGGTTGATCTAAGTTAAAATGGAGTTACTGGTACTCAATCAATAAAGTCCAAATGCTTCATTCCTTGGTGTGTGGGGAACATCATCAATGCAAAAAGATTATTAAGATTTTTGAAACTTAAATAGCCTCTATTTGGTCTAAAATTCAGATTTTTAGTAAATTTTGATAAAAGTTGATGAAATGTGTGATTGAAAAGTTGTAGGTTCTATGAAATATGTGGTTATAATTAATTATTGACTTTGACTTAAATTTTTATTAGCATTTTTAATCTACACCAAACAGGGGCATAATAATAAGTACTAAAGTAAAATAAATAAACACAAGTACCTGAGGTTATCAGTGACCTTAGATGAATGGGAGGAGAATGTCTGAATCACATGACGAAAAATTGATATACAGTATCAATGTGTTCTTAGTGCTACTATTTATCCCAGTCGCCAGATTAAACTAGGGGTATATCAGTATCTGGAGGTCATCTGTGCAAAATTGTCCCATGCACAAATCTGAATCCGAACTACCATGCCGGAAGGTGGGGAGGATAGGGATTTTGATGGCCATGAAAGCATAAATTGCTTCTTCTGGAATGAAGTTGGGTTTGGACTGATTTTATTTTTTCTTTTCTCCAGATGTGATGGGCTCTTCTTCCAGCAGTGCAAACGAATGCAAGAATCCTGTTCTCCATGATCACCTTCCTTATCCATTGGGAAATGATGATTATTTGCGTATTTGTAAAATACCTAAAAGAAAGGTTAGTAAATAAGAATTTATGCGCTTCATTTGGCTTCCTCCTGTTGACGTTAAGCTCTCTACTTCATGTCAACAGGGTGCAAGTTTTAGAGACCTTCCAGGCATTGTCATTGGATCCGACAACTCTGTTCGACGAGCAGAGGAGCAAAGTTTGATGCCATCTGGAAAGCCTTGGGTAGTACATAAATGTCACCAGTTTATATTTAGCTGGAAACTAATCCCACATTATTGTTTAATTAAATATCTTGGAAGTGCAAAACTTTCTTGTCATGCATTTCAATCTGTTGAATTGCCAGTCTTGACTTCCTGAATCACCTGCGTGAAATGTTATGTTAATCATGTAGCTGATAATCATTACTGATTGATATAAGCACTCTATAAAGTAGCTACTCTAGCCAAAATTGATCAATTTCACCCCATCTTGTGAGAGTTTCTGGAGAGAGATTTAATATCTGGCAAAATTTTGTTGGCTTCAAAGATAATTTCATGAAGCTAGGGTTGTACAAATTTCTTCTCCAAACATCTAAGATCACAAATCAGAAGTTGATCCTCATTTTCTTCTAATTCAGTTTATGGATTACTTTGTTTTAATTATTTGAAATGTTCCCCGATAGCATTATAATTTTATTTATATTTCCTTAAAACCTTTTTAAAATCCGTGGCAGCATTTGACCTGCATTGAGTTATTTTTAATCATGACATTATGCCCTGGGTACAATGCTTTTAACTTGCATTCATACTTTGTTCTTGTCATGATCAGGTACCTGATTATGCTATTAGTTTTCGTGATGGAAGGTCTACAAAGTAAGCATATGTCATGTGGAAGGAGTATTGCAGTTCCTTTTTTCTTTTTCTTTCTTAGCTTTTTACAAGTTTTTTTTTGTCTTTCTATGCATAAATGCAGACCATTCGGACGGTTGTGGTGGGATGAGACTGTGGCAACTGTCTTCTGTTTTCCCGATCATCACTCACGGGTAATTTTCTCCCACTTATTTTTGCAATATTCTTTTTCGGGACACCGGGTGTGCATTCCTTGATTAAAATATTTTTCTTCTGTACAGCCAATTTTGCACCCTGAGCAAGATAGAGTCCTCACTCTCCGGGAATGTGCAAGGCTGCAAGGCTTTCCTGATTATTATAAGTTTTGTGGAAAACTGAAGGAAAGGTATTATTCATCTCGAGTCAGTTTTTTATATATCTTGGAGCATGCTTGATTAAGCATACAATTTACTCATAAGTAATTTAATTAAAAGTAATGAGGAAGTTTTGAAATAAATAATTTTTATTCATCAAAGTTGCAGACAAGGTACTCATTTTGATAGCAAGGTAAGAGTTACTTTCAAAATAAGATTTTTTTTTTTTAGGAAAGAGTAATATATTCAAAAATGTTTGGCCACAAAAAGTTACTTAAAAGTGTTTTAAGAAGCATGAATGGGAAGGTAGATAATCTTTATGTGGATCATACACGATAAGCCGTTCACTTTTCTTAGTAATCATAAGACTTTTCTAGGAAATAGGAACCAAAGCCCTCAAAATGTCCTCGAGTTCTTGCCATTTCAGCCTAATCCATGAGACCAATCATCACAATATTGATATGAGCTATGGGTCAATAACAAACTAAAAACATCTCCATGAGACTATTTATATGCTATTTATTTTGGCTCTTCATTTTGATTTTTTCAAGAAACATGTATGTATTTTGCCTCATCTTTTATTAATATTTTTTTTACATGTGAATGGCCAATTAATTCAAAGATGATTGAATAATTAAAATAAAGTATTGAAATCTATAGCTTATTAATTACAATCACTATAAAGCAACTCTCTATTTGAAAAAGTGGAAAAATAAAATCTTTTGGAGCTTATTTTTAAGCATCGAATCTCTAAAATAGAGAGCTAATTTCATTTAATGAGTCTTTTGGAGATGCTCTAAGCCTTATTCTCAGTAAATTTGAAGTTGGCCACATGAATCCTTTGTTTCCATTCCGCTTTGTTCATTGCTAAACGTACGGCATAAACTTCAACCTTGCTCTATGCACAAGCACCACCTCATCTTGTTGACACATATGCTCATTTCTTATCTTATTTATTTTATATGATCATATATTCATCTTAGCATCTTCATTTCCGCTAAATTCACCTTATGTACTACATGTTTTTATGTTAATAGCTCAATACTCATTATAGCACATTTTATCTCAAGCTCCTTTCTTTTCAGAAATCTCTTTTTCTTGTGATCTTTTCAGATACCGTCAAGTGGGGAATGCCGTAGCTGTTTCAGTTAGCCGCAGCCTAGGATACACATTAGGTATGGCCGTGCAGAAGTTGAGTAGTGATAAACATCTCATGACTCTTCCCCCCAAATTCTCCCATTCCACAACAATCGAGCTAAAGTCTCCATCTTCAGATGTCTGAGTAGTCGCTATTTATTGTTGTGCAATAAAATTAGGGAGAGTTTGAGTTGATTTTTACCAGACAAGTGAATAAATTAACTGTAGGTGGTAATTGGAGATATCCAATTTCTTAAATTTATTGTTGGTTTGCCAGAATTTACTATTTATTCGCCTATTTCTTGAATCCTATGCTGGGCATAAATATTATGCGAGAACTTTATGTTGTAATGAGAACAATAATCGCGCAGACTATTTTTTACCTTACTATTCAAGATATTTGAAGGTCGATAAGGAGTTGGTTATGTGTTGACTGACAAGATCTTGAATTACAAGAATAATGAAGGGAAAAAACAATTATTGAAAGTTTAAAAAGTATTATTATTTCTTTCAATAACTCTGAAATTCAAAATTCTGTTGAGATAAATATCTTGTAAACTCTATTGCTGCTTGTGCATTCCTTGCACTGTAAACTTTCTTTCTTCTAGCTAGAAAGATGCTAAAACTCGTATTTATTAGTTGATAAAATTTTTAGAACTTAAATTTAATGAAAATAATATATAATTCGTTCTTTGTGGTCTATTTATTTGAAATACAAAAAACACACTCTTGATATCCCTATGCTTTTGTAAAGAGAAAAAGAAATACCCAAGTGGGCATTGTTGGGATTGGCCGAGCTAGGAGCTTGAGTTTTGATGTTATAATTTTGGCCAATTTTGAGCTTTGACTAAGTTTAAACTCATATAGAGAGATGAGATTATAATCCAAATGAGCATATGTTGTATCTACATTCTTGGTTATTTGAGTTTAGGCCACACTTTTTCGACGTGACATAGTATCCAAAAATCTCGGATTTTTTCATTGAAGATGGCATGCATAAATTCAAGTACGTATAGTTGTGGAGTTGATTCTGGGAAGAACTTTGCCAAACTTATGTTGAGGCAGTAGAGGTAGTTAATCCTGTGAAAGTTGAGGGGTATCTTTGCCCATGCCTGAGGTACCTCCTTGCCTAATATAGCTAGGAATCTACAGGCTTGTCCACAAGTGGTGATTTGTCTTGCTCCTTTGATAAGTACGTTTTGTGTACTTATTCGGGCCATATTATTAAATTTTTATATTGTCAAATTGTTGATTTCTATTTAACTTAGATTTATTTCTTTTTGTTTTAGTTTTGGACTCGTTTCTAAGGATTTGGAAAAGAGTGTAAGAAAAAATGGAGGAAATCTAAAGTTCGAAGACCAAAGTGTAAATATTTAATAGTTGATTCGAACCACAAAATAATGATTGAAGATCACATAGGATCAATTGGATGGAATTGGAAGTCAAAGTATTTTCAGAAATTAATTTCTATACGTACAAGTTACACTCCATATTTCTGCCTCAAATTGAGATTCATTTTTGGTAAAGCAAACGTTTCAATTGAAAAATTGATATCTCAAGAAGAATTATAGCCCTTTAAGTTGACTATCAAATGTACTTTGATTCACCTTCATCCGATATTGAAAGAGAGTTATGACAAAAAAATAAGTGCTCTTTCTAAATACTGGAATGAATTGGGCGACCGCCCAAATTTTTTTGTTGGGTGATCGCCCCCGCCCCTCAAAACCATCAGCAAGGGTCAAATTCTTGGCCTGGGTGACTGCTTGGGCCATTGGCGAATATAAAATTTTCCTTTTATCAGTTTTTCACTTCTACAAGGAAACCTCTTCTTAGGCTTTCATTTGGATGACTTTTGGGAGACTTTTTAGAGGAGTATAAATACAATTTATTAAATTTAATTAGGGTTGAAGATTTGATTGCTTGGAGAGGTGAAGAACAAAGGCAAATTCAAATAGAAGAATTTCGGGTGATGAACTATATTGTTTTCTTCTTCTTAGCATATTAGGCAAAAGTAAGTTTCTACTAGAATTACGATGAATCTTGTACCACGAACTTTTAACTCGACTTTATTTATTTTTGATATTCAAAGCACGTTTTCAATTATTGAATGGTTTTCGTGGATATAATCTTCTCTACAATTATATACGCAATAGTTGTATGAGTATTGTGGTTTATTTGATTTTCAAAAAATTGAAAATAAGTTAGATATATTATTCATTATCGTATAGTTCAATAGATGATAGAAATATACTGCTATACTCTACGTGATCTTTAAGTATTCATAAATCTTTAATATATTATTTTATGTTTGTATTCGTTATAGAAATATAGTTGGTTCACATGTAAGTATATGTTTAATTCTATTATAGAGAAATTGTTAAAACAAATTAGAAATATTGATCTTCATAATTGAATCGTGTTATCAAATCCAAAAGTTCGGGGTTAAAGGGAATTGATATGATGGGATTCAGAATTTTAGTGCGTTTTTTATCATCATATTCTTATCACACTGGCATTTAATTACATATTTGTATTGATGTTAGTTTAGTTAGGTCTTGCACTCATAAATATATTAGTTAGTGACAATTTAGTTTTTAAAAAATTCACCAATTTTTATAATTTCGGTTAAGGCTAAATTAAATCGAACTTAAAACTAATACAATCTCTATGGGTACTATACTTGAAATCAAAATCCATTTTACTAGTGTTAACTCATGCACTTGGGGTATTAATATTTCTTAGCACGTTCACACTAACAAATTTGTTTCGGTGATATCACTGGTCAGCAGCTGATCCACTGCTTCTTGATCCAGTTCCAATTTCATCGGTAATTAGCTGAAGTGGTCAGCAAGTGAAGGGCTCCATTTCAAATCCTTGTTATACAAAATGAACTGATCATTATTGAATTCGGTTTTCCTCTTGGTCACACGTTCAGCTAATCCATTGCTGTTCGTTTTCTGGGATTGGCAAAGTTCTTCCCTGAATCATCAACTCCACAACTATCTGAACTGACCATCTTCAATGAAAAGAAAAGCTGTCAATGGAAACTGAGGAAGAAGGGAAAAAGCTGAAAAAGGAAAATAGCAGCAGCCAGAACACACAATAGATTGCTAGTTGAGAATTCAATTTCCTCTCTCTGTGATACTGTAATTCCACCTGTAAACCCTCATCATAGTCCATCTGTATTCTCGATGCCATTGCTCACATGTACATTTAAGTAGTTCGATTGGCTTTTTTCCATGCAAATGGTTTACGTGTTACTCTTCAATTCTTTCCGTTGCCATTAAATTACACCGACCAACATCGTCTTCAGCATCTTAATAGGCCAGTTGGAAACCAAAAGACCATTTAACTCTGCCTTGCTTGGATCAGTATTGAACTGGCTAGTATTAATGACTAACTTTTATCCTCCTCAGATCTTTGATGAAGAAACAAATATTGGGTGCACAAGCGAAGACGTTGAAATTCCTTCCCTTTCAAGTTTAAACTTTTAAACGAAATGTTTCACCATGATATGTGAATATTTGAATACACTTTTACCCTATATACTGCTTGTAGATTCCAGCATTCATCTTTCAGAAAACCATATTGACACATAATTTTTAATGACATTATATTTATCTCCCTTCAATGTACTTTGAAATAATGCATGGAGAACAAACAAGGGATTTTTATTTAGGGAAAAAATGTTTTGCAAAGTTATCACTGAAGCCCATAAACTAACAATGCTCCAACTCCGCCAATACCAGCTACAAGCCCAATGATGACTCCAATGGGAGGCAGTCCTCCACCTATAGCTTTTCCCGTGTTAACATCATATCGTGCAAACCTCTTCTTTGGCGCTCTACACTGTGGGCAGGTGTAATCTTCCGGCTGCATAAAGTCAAACAAGAATTTTATTAGAGCTGAATCGACTGTGCTTCAATATGATTCCAACGGTCATTTATGAGTAAGCATCATACAAGGTACTCGTTACTACACTTGATTAAATTCAGAAGAAAGGAGAAAATAAAGCTTGCCTGTTCATCAAAAGGTTTTTGCAATGTGTATATGAATCCACAATCAATGCATATATGAGTTGCTCGAGCCTGAAAATGATTGAACCCATTTACTCACTGAGATAAACAGAAAATACATGTAAGAAAAAGCTTATGATGCTGCAGAAAGCCTTGCCTTTTGAGACTCGGTTAATTTCCGACCAAAGCGTGGAGGAGCTGGACGTTTCGGTAGTCTTTTGACATCAACCTCAGCATCTCTGTATAGAAAGATGATTTAAAGATTATCAGGCATAAAGCGTGGCTACTTTTATATGCCTTAGCACATCAAACACAAGTAAGATTTTGGGCTTAGTACTCCATACAAGTATCGTAGAAGCGGCATAAACGTGGCGTTATACTGAATTGCTAAATTTTATAGATACATCTTTTTATGATCATAGCCTTGTATAAATTTAGCTTTGATCATCCAGCAGGAAAGAAAAATTGCAAATTCTCATTACAATTTGTACATTGGAAGACTGAACATAGAAAGCTTCCAAGGGTTAAATGATTTCAGCAGCATTTGGCTACATCTTGAATATATAAACTAGGAAAAAACTATCATGTTTGTAGTTCGCTATTCATTTGGGAACTATTCACTAAAAGGTCAGTTAATTTTTCATAAATTAATATCTCCCTGCGAAGAATTAAATAGAGCCAACGAACATATTTCAGAGATCATCCGGTTAAGAGCGAATTGACAGAACTGTAACTTCTAATGGCTTCAAAAACAGAGAATAGGAACAAGTGAGATGTTGCAAGTCTTCCATAAGATGAATTTACTTCATGCAATCTCAAAGGATAAGCTGTGAATAAAACAAAGAGAAGTTTCTAAGTACTATTCAGGAGTAAACCAGGAGAACTCAATATTTTTTATTACAGGTATATTTTTAGATTTTGGTTATTCTTTTTGACCTCCCATGTTTCCCATGTACAGTAGTTCCCTTTGCAGATAATCCATATAAACCAATTTGAAGAGCTAAGGGATTCCTCAAAGTGGAAAAAAATATCTAGAGAATTGTTTAAGAATTGCTTTGATGTAACATCCTCGTACTCCTATTCATATCACCTTTTCAATAGCACTCATGGCAAACACCTAAAAAATGAATGACAAAGAAATATGGCAATTTTTTTTTTCCAAACGGAAGTATATAATTTTTTTTTTTCTCTGAAAACTGACCAAAAAAGGCAAATAGAGAAAAGCAATACACATGGACGGATGAAGTCAAAAAAAGATCATGCTTTTTTAACTTTATCACACACACTGAAATGCCCTTTAACCTATTCAACAGAGATCGGGGCAAACACCTAAAAAATGAATGATGCAGAAATATGGAAAAAAATTCTATCCATATGGAGTATATAAATTTTTTCTCTGAAATCTGACCAAAACAACACACACAGAAAAGCAATACGTGCACGGAGGGAGTAATAAAAGACCATACTTTTTAACTCAATCACACACAGTGAAATGCCATTTAACCTTTTGAATTCATGAAACAAAATCTTGAGTCAGAAAAATTAAATATATACATTTGAAAGAATGATAAGGAATAGTTGTGAGCTTCTATTCCTGAAAATTCCTTTCAACTTTCTCCAAAGGTCGTTGGATGAGAAAATAATTTGGAAACTCACTTTCAAAATTATCAGCTTAGAGTTGTATAAATAATCTTTGCTTCTGGAATCCAAATATTTGTACATGTTATATAAATGGGGTCGGGTTCAAATTAATGTTAATGGTTCACGCAACCTATTATCGTCTATTGAATTAATATAAAGGACTAATCTTCAACATTATGCAATCAATAAAATAAGTGTTCTAACATCTAGAGAAGAAATAAAGACAAGGATAGTTAAGCAGGTAGAAGAGCATGAAAGTTAAACACGCTACCGCAATAGAAGAATCCAAATACTGAAGGAAATTTGCAAAATGTGAAATTAACCTGCTAACAACAAAATAAACAGAATCAGGTTTCGCCTGGATGGCAGTTTTTGTAAATCCGAGCTTATCAGCAGGCCAGAGTTCATCGCCAAAGAAGCTGCTGGTGTAGAGCACCTGGTCCCCTACTTTGAGTCCTGCCTTTGCAGCATTCCCACCATTTTCCACACCCTGTGTCAAAGACAAGACACGGCAAAACGATATGTGACTTTCAAATAGAGCGTGGCACCAACACATGGGGGCATGTCTTCTGAAAGTATACATGTTAAACTTTTATTTCAATACTTCATCAGTTTTCAAAAAAATCACACTCTATTTAGCTCTCATTTTGAATTTTCAAGGTCAAATCTTTCTCAACTTTATATTGATTGAATATAGCCCCTGCCCCATTATCTAAAAACTCATTTTTTTTCAAACACATTTTCAACTACACATTCTACCAGCAAAATATTTTGCATATAAATCCCAAAATTTTTCTTACTTTTAACCACATATTCTCCTGAAATTCACTATTATAAAACTTATTTTCAACAAAAAATGGGGCTCAAACACAGGCTTAGTATTTTCCAACCTCGAATCAAAAAGTTCTCATTACAAGTGATTATCATCACACCCAAACTCATGAACATATGTGTATCTAAAAGTGGAAATAGAATTAGAAACGCACAGTGACTACAACTCCACCACCTGATTTTTGCCCCAAAGTCAGTCCCAACGGCTTGTCAACTTCGACCTCGATGTTCTTTGCAGCAGCAGTTCTGGCTGTAATCTCAAGCCCCCTTTTCATCACATTTCCACCACTGCTCTTGCTCTCATAAACCAAAGAATTGAACATAACCCTTTTCGCATCTTGAATTGAAAGCCCATGGAAATTGGTTTTCTGATTTCGTTCAAGAATGAAGACTTTTATAAGACACAAAACGGGTATAATTTTCTTAGAACAATATAATCAAATTAATAGCATAAAACCCAGCAAAACCATACCTGATATTGAGGAACCAGTGAGTTTGAATTCGATTTGGCAGATGGGTTTCTGGTGAAGGCAGCAGAGCAGGAAGATGAGGCACCTGCAACAATGGCAGCTGACATTTTTTTGGCTCACAATTTTTAGTGAAGAATGGGAAATTACTTAATGGGAGTGTGTGTATCAGCAGCACTAGATAATTTTGAATGGAATTATGTGGTTGGAAGTACAACATTGGATAATCTTGTAGTGGAGATGGGGTGGAGTTATCGGGAGAGCCACACGCCTTGTTGAATCATGAATTGGTAATAGACCACAAAAAACACAACCTACGAAACATATTTCCTGTCCTCAAATTATGTGGTTCGAATCTACTCTTTCCGACTTTATTGATGACTTGATTTTCGAATCGTAGTTTCTACATACAAAATAGATAAAATCTTTAGAAAATTTGAAAATTAACAAGAAAACACCTTATGGATTGTATTCTTCGGGACACTGTCCTAGGGCACTACGTGCAACATATGTTGAAGCTTAGGGACCTCTATTGCCGTTTTTGGAATTATAAGAGAGAGTGGCAAATTTTGGTTTATACCCAAAGCATTGTTGAAGCCATACCCGCAGGGGCGGAATCAAAAAGATACGTTAAGTTGGGTTGAAATTTATTTTTTTTTTCAATAAACTTATACAATAAAAGATGCTCTAAATCACACGAGATCACAATCACAACACAAAGCAAAACCCTGAAATCAACCTCTATGTTGACCTTTAAACTTCCCTTCGCCACCAAATCGACGAGTCTGGCTCTAGTCGACACACTCACCACTCCATGCTATGCGAAACTTAACATCAAGAACTTCTCTTTACAAACAACCCTCCTTCCTCTCTGTACGTCCACCACAAACGACCAACCAGGTTCCTCCACTTTCACTGACGCCCTCCGCTACCTTCAAGCTAGCATATTACCTTCAAAATATAAATCTTCGCCAGCCGCATTGGACGCATTTGTGGAGTAGGGACGAAGGCCATAGTACGTGGTGGTGGAGATAGGATTGGTTTTCCCCATTTTTGGGTAGGTGGGGTGGATTGGGGTGGGAAGAAATAGATGCAAAGGGATATTTTATTTTATTTATTAAAATTGTTAAGCTACTATTTTGTCCTTTTACAATTTGGATAAAATCTATTTATTGGTCAACTAACGGTCAAATGAATGGACATTCATTTAGACTTCAGATGCCTATTTCAGAAATGTTAGGAACCTTCGCTACACAAATTGAAGGTTAGAGTAATGTTTGCAAAAATTGAAAAGATGAAGGACCACTCTGCAATTTCCCTTAAATATATGTGGCAATGAAACTCAAGAGACCTTTCTCTCGAATCAAATCACTTAAAAAAGAGAGTCCACTTTAGACCCCCTTGCAATTAAAATTTAAAAATCAATCCAATTCAATTGATAGCTGCCCCTTAAATGTGTCCATATATTTGTATCCACTTAAACCTAAATGTCCACAAGACTCAAAGAAGTCATTACAATTGTAGTTCTTCATTATTCTAAATCTGCTTCTTAAAATTAAATTAAAATAATTCGTTATTTGCACAAGAAAATAAAGAATATCATACCATTATTATCTTTATGAAAAGGCAGCTAAAATGATTTATTTAATACATTTTGATTAAAAATTAGAAAAAGGTTAAGGACCTCAAATTTCCTTCCCAGCCTCCCTTTCCCTCCGCCCCTGCTGATACCCGTTACATTTTAAATACATATCCCATGCATCATTTTTCTTTAACCCCATTCTATTGTATCAAAGCGTGCTATAAAAATTCACAAAATTGTCTCGTCTTGACCTAGGGACCTTGTGAGATTATTAAAAATTAGCAAATCTCTTGTATTGAATAATTAATAATCAATCAAGGTCCACTAAATTATCATAATCTAATAATAATTAAAAAGCCTGTTTGACAACCATTATAGTAGGAAAAAAGAGTTTTGAATAGTGATTTTTACGATAATTTATAATTAAAAAGTAGAAAAAATTTGGTATACATAAAAATATTTTATTGTGTGAACGTATGATTAAAAGTGATCTTATAATAAATTATAAAATAAATTATGGACGAACACTAAGTAGTCATCAGCACAAATCATTTGACTTCCAAAATCGTAACAGCCTGTCAGTCTTAAATTCAAGGCGATCAAAATTTTTCTAATAGGAAGATCACTACAAGCCAGTTGAGGTCGCATGCATTGTATTCTTTCACATAAATTGGTGTGGGATAAAACAGAGTGAAACATGCTGACTCAGATCACGTGCATAGCGGGACCCACTGAAATGAAATAAAATTAACGCCGTTAGGAGATCCGCCGAATATTCGTGCATAAAATGGTTGACGCTTGATACAAACGAAAATTGGCATAGGGGATTTTCGAGTTTTGCATGCGTTATCAATTGAGTCCTCAATAATTTTCGTAATACAAAATTAAAATAAAGATCTTCTAGTCCCCTTGAATAATTATTTTTAAGCAGTGTTTTAAGAGGAGTGCCTTGACGTGATGCGAGGTCGAAACGCCAAGCAAAACGGCTTAGTGTCTTATTTAGCTGTCAACGACAATCGTTGACCGTTAATGCATGCCTAGGGGCAATTATACGAGCCTTATCATCTTTTTTTTGAATTTTTTTTTTGAAAATTAAATCTTGAATTGTAGAGGGTTGTGATGATGATGATTGATAAGGAGTATGATGGGGTGAAAAATGATATCTTACAACCTTCGAGATGTACTAGAAATGCTCAGAATGAAATAAGGGAGCCTGACGAATAAGATTTTGTATCAGAAGACACGGATGACGAATTAGATGAAGAAGATAATATTGAATTGAAATCCGATAAAAAGTTAGATAAGATTTAGAACATTGTTTTTAAATATCTTTTGAATAATCTTTTCATTAATAGACATTCTATCATTATATATTTTCACTAGCAACATTCAAAATGCTCTGGATATTCATCACATATTTGTAGCATTGATTACAAAAGATTTCACATAATCTATTGATAAATTAATAAGTCGACAAATTAATTATCCCATCAAAGTAATAAAATTCTCAATTCTAATATTATCATTTTATTGAGATTTTACTGTTATTGTCAACAGTTCACAAAATGAGTACTAGTGAAGTAGGACACTCAAATGTTCACTTATCCAAAAATTAAGGACACGAGTAATAAATTTCGTCATAAAATTCAATACATAACCTCAGATACCTCCGTCAATTTTCACTATTTCCGTCAAATGTCAGTCCAAATATTTGACGGTCCGTAGTACCCGGTCACCGGTGGTAGGCGCGGATCCCTGAAATCCAAAAATTAAAAAATTAAAATAAAAACAAAAACACAGAGTCAAACATCTCCATCTCTATAAAATGAGGGGTCCTTTCAGTCACCTTTTAAATATACCCAGTGAATACCTAAAATCTCAACAAAAAAAAAAAAAAATCACTGATTTATGGCAGCCAATTTGCTGAGGTTGGGATTGGCAAAGCGATTTCTTACTTCGCTGTCTCTCAGGTATAACCATCTTTCGACTGATCAATCTTAATTTTTGTTAAAATATTTTGCATGCCTGCATGATAAATTCTAATTTTTGTTAAAATATTTGCATTTTTTGAGGTTTAACATTTCTGTGATTTTGTATGTAAAATGCGATGATCTCATCTACAGAACACAAAATCTTGAATTTTCTTGAAATATTTCTGTGACCTTTGGAAAGAATATTATGGCCATGCTTGAGCAGCATTTTTTGAGGGAAAAATAGGCTTTTAAATAGTGATTTATTCATTTATGGGACTAAAAAATAGAGAAAAACTGTGAATTTATGTGTAAAATTATTTTATAGGAAATACACTATTGAAAATGAATTTTTAAAAAAATGATTTTTGGGAAAAATTGAATATTATATTATTTTTATTTAATCTGGATTTAACTCCACTTTTTCTTTCGCCCAATATATTTGTTGGTAGTGTGGATAAGGACTAGTCACCGTCAGAAGAGGCCGGCCTCCAAGTAATTTTTAAAATGTTTCTTGGTGATTATTATTTTATTATTGGGTTTGTCCTAATTCATATTTTTCCCAATGTCGAGGGAGTTTTATTTTATTAATACATTGAATATTCAGCAATTCATTATTTTACAACTTTAATCAATGATATTGTTCCTTTACCTTAACCATCACGTTAATGAGACAATTTTTTGGTTAGAAGCAAGTCATTATCTTATTATTGAACATGTGACAACAAATATAAGTGCCCGCCATTAAAGCCTCTTGTTTAGGTTTTCATATTTTAATTAATAAAGCCTTCTATTTAGGTACCAATACCATAATCCTCTTACTAGAATTCCTGTCATATCATTGTTTAAATCCAAATTTATTTAATTTATGCTATGATGAAATAATAATCTATTATTCAGGAGGGGTGTGCATGTGTCGGTCTACGACAAGAACCTAGAGGAGCATGTCCACTCGACCGTGGTGCCCGACTATTTAATCCTACCTCAATCAGACAAATATTGGATTCCTCACCCTCAGACAGGGGTTTTTGGCCCTGCAACCGATCACAACCCGGCTCCAGGTGTGGAACGTGGTTTTCACTCCTCGTCCACGAGTGCTAGTGGCGATTCAGTGTTGGAGCAAAAGGCCTTTTTTCGCCCTCTCGAGGGTTTGGAGAAGCCACCCCACTCTTGAATTGCAGTGGAAAAGTAGAAAAATGCCTTGGTATGGTGAATGGGTGGTTTGCCCTATTTGTTATCTATTTATGCGTGGGTCACGTCTAGTGAATACTGCTTTAATCTTTATATTTATGTAAGTAGGATGGGGGAGATTTTGCTTGTAATGCTTTGCTATGTGAACTAGGGTTTCATGTATTGTCCTCTTAATTTATTGAGTTATGCTACACTTAACGAATTTTTATATCAAATCTTTTACGCTCCACTCACATTAGGAGGTGGGGATTACAAGTCGAAATTTTTAAATGCACGTGGAGCCCCCGCGTTTTGTGAGAGGAGGAACACCATTCGATAACCCCCTTCAGCACACGAGACTAATTCTAATTTATTTAGCCACGTATGAACTAGCCTCATTTTATCGAAAATTCATTTTCAATCCTACATTCTTGAATAAAATAATATTATATATAAACCTTACTTTTTTTTCATTTTTAACCACACATCCTCTAAAAATTATTAATCAAAAATGAATTTTCTCTTTCAATATGGAGCGCAAACAAGTGCTTAATGACAAAAAAATATTCACTCCATATAAAAATGAGCTGGCAGGCTAAGATTCATCCACGGCAAGCTTGTACTAAGCCGTTAGAAGATTCTTCAGCTCCTTAAAAGTATTCTCAAAAATTTTTTAAATATAAAATACTCTTTATTTTAAGGAGAATATTTAAAAGTGAATTCAAGAGACTCTATTTTAATTTTTTAACATTGAGAATGGATTTAACTCTCCAAATTTAGAAAGTCAAACTCACTTTTTATTTTTAATGTACAATTATTGCATTTAATAAATCACATATTTCAATATTTTACTTCTTAAACTATCCAAGTCATATTTAAAATGATTGGACAATTGACATATAAAAAATTATGTTAAATAAAATATGTAGAAAAATGAATAAATATTTTTTGAGGAAAGCAAAATGAAAGGCTAAAATAGAGATCTTGTTTCCAGTGTAAAACAATTGACTTTCTATAATACATAAGATGTTCTTTATAAATAAAAAGTCTTTAAGCTGGGTCGAACTAGGCCTAACTCCAGAGTGCCTCGGTCCATGGCACGGTAAACACCCCTTGAGCTATTTCATATACTGTATAGTTTTAAAGGGCATAGGCTATCCAGGTTGTGCCATTAATCAATGCGAAGCTGTAATTTATTCAATCTATCTTTCACGAACATGCATCATTTTAATGCTAAAATATTACAACATTCAGAAAATCGTCTATCTATCAGTGAAAGAGATTCGGCTTCAAACCATTTTATTCACACAACGTTTCTACTAAAGCATATACTTGAACGGTACTCCGAGTTATGTGTCTATTTATGTCGTTCGAAATCAGTACTTCCTATGAAGAACCATTTTGCTTTGTTTATTTTTTATGAATTTAAGAAAATGTTTTCATATGAAGTGGCATTTTTCAGTTTCGTGACTTGCAATTGTCATGGCTAGATTTTTTATGTTTATAGCCTCCTATCCTCCTAATTATTTATATTTGAATCAAATTTAATCGACTCACTGTACACCCTTACATTGTTCAAGTGCATGATCCGAACAATTCTAATACGTTATGTTAGACTAATATACTTGGTACATCGTATACCTTTCACTAACATAAATGCAAAACAAGATGGATTCACAAATAAACAACCCAAACATATTTTTATGATCAAGGACGATACACCAAAGTCGAAGTCAGGAAAACCAAATTTAAGGGCATGTATCATATATGTGTTATAATAGACATCAAATTTTAGCTAGCAACAAACTTGGCATCATTTAGAAATAAGCAAGTGTACATGACTAATCTCTTAAGTTTGGGGTGACATGATATACTACAATAGATGAAGAGATAATGATTGATTACAGAATTGATCACACCACCTATTATAGTGTCTCACCATATGTTTCTAGTCTTTGTGCATCAATAACTACTAATGCATGTCAGCATGGTACCCCCCCATCAAATTAGAAAATGCTGCATTACATGTCAACCATTGTATGTCGACCAAGTTTTTAGTGTTGTGATTGCTGTCACTAACTTCAAACAGGAGAAAAAATTTAAATTGTTAATCATAAATAATAATTCAAAGACACAAACTCAATAGCTATCATTCAATAGCCTGAAATTCTAATAACATAACTTTATTTGTTAGGAAAAAAACTTGCATATGATCCTTAGATACATAAGAAAAAATTTCATAATCACCAAGATGAGTAACAGAGATTTACCGGTTACTACCATTGCGGATTGAATTTTCTATATTAAACTTCTAATCTCAATTGTAGGTAACAGTTAAATAAACCCAATTTCGTTTCATTCAAAATTAACATTGAGAAAATGTCAATACACTAAATTCGTAACACACAGAAAAATTAACATGGTTCCTATCAACACCTTGAAGGAATAATAAAGTCTTGGGCCGTAAACAGTATTGGACCATAAAAAAATCGGCCCAAATAAATGTCAAATGTAAACCTAAACCGACTACCTACCAAATAAAAAAAGAACAAATAAATAAAAATCTGCACGACAATTACAAATGCTAAGTGGCACTTTTGTTTCTCACCTTCACGTCGCCTCTCCTCCTCTGTACGTCCGCCGCCGCCGACGAGGTCATCACCGCCATTAGATTCTATATTCATAATCCACAGGTATAATTATTTTCGTTTGCTATTTTCTATAGTTAATTTCTGTAAGATTTATGCATAATTATGTATTTAATTGAGTATGGTTTCTATCATATATTTGTGACGAAGCGGTGGTCAATTTTATAATTAATTTGGTCTCTTTTATTTATTCTTTTTTATTTTTGATGCTTGATTGATTCCTTTTAGCTGAAACGAGTTCTGGTTTTCATCCTGGTTACATAAGTAAAGATCTGATATGGCCTTTTTACACACTTGTTTCTAGTAACGCTTAATTCGTTGTTAATGTGTCATGTTAATTTTTAATCATATGCTATACATGACGATTGGTTAAGATGATTGAGCTGATATCTTCGGAAGTTTGATTTTCTTGCTTTTTAAATTTGTTTGTTCCCATTTGAAACCCAATTATCGGGAACATTCTTGAGCCTCTATCAAATTCAATGAAATGAAAATGGTAAATTGTCACAATTTTTTCACTTGTATAACAGGAGTCGAGACTCGAGACTTTACTGTTTTGCGTTAAAATTACTGTAATCTTGTCCTACTTTGGAATTTTTTAATTTCTGTATGGAGTTCTAAGATGATTTTTTCGTCAATACTTTTTGTTTTCCTAGTGTGCTTTAATCAGAAGTCATGGCACAAGAAGCAGGAATGTTTACGGTGCCCCAGACTATAGGCAGTGTCCTATGCTGCAAATGCGGTATGTTGATGCAACCAAATGCTGCAAATATGTGTGCCAAGTGCTTGCGTTCTGAAGTTGACATTACAGAAGGCCTACAGAAGCACGTGGTAATTATCCATTGTCCTGAATGTGTGAGCTATTTGCAGCCGCCAAGGACCTGGATGAAAATGCAGCTGGAGTCTAAGGAGCTGCTGACCTTTTGCATAAAGAGGTTGAAGAACTTGAATAAAGTCCATTTAGTACATGCAGAATTCATTTGGACTGAACCTCACTCCAAGAGAATTAAAGTTAGACTGAGGGTCCAGAAAGAGGTTCTGAATGGGGCAGTACTTGAACAAGCTTACACAGTTGAATATGTTGTGCAAGACCAGATGTGCGAGTCTTGTACAAGGGTTCAGGCTAATCCTGATCAATGGGTGGCTGCAGTTCAACTGCGGCAGCATGTTTCTCACAGGCGCACTTTCTTCTATTTGGAGCAGCTTATTATTAAGCACGATGAAGCTCGCAATGCAATAAGAATTAAGCAGATGGACCAGGGAATTGATTTCTTTTTCGTTAATCGGAGTCATGCTGGGAAGTTTGTGGACTTCGTGGGCGAGGTATCTCCGATTAGGAAACGAAATGACAAGCAACTCGTGTCCCATGATCCGAAGAGCAACAATTACAATTACAAGTACACTTTCTCAGTTGAGATATGTCCAGTATGTCGTGAGGATTTGATATGTCTTCCTCCTAAAGTTGCTGCAACTCAGGGAAATCTTGGACCCCTTGTGATCTGCACCAAAGTGACTAACAGCATTGCTTTATTAGACCCACTTACTCTTAGGCACTGCTTCTTGAATGCCGAGCAGTATTGGAGGGCACCTTTTAAGGCTCTACTTTCAAGTAGGCAGCTTGTGGAATATATAGTGTTGGACATTGTGACTGTTTCTCCTGAAGTCGGTGGTGGCTCAAAGTATGCTGTAGCTGATGCCCAAATCGCCCGTGTATCAGATTTTGGAAAGAATGATATTCTATTCAACGTGAGGACACATCTTGGCCATCTCTTAAACCCCGGTGATTATGCCCTTGGTTATGACCTATATGGTGCGAACAGTAACGATATTGAACTAGATAGGTACAAGGGTTTCGTTCTCCCAGAGGTGATATTAATTAAAAAGAGCTATGAGGAGAAGCATCAAAGGAAGCGAAACAAACCTCGTACATGGAAACTAAAATCTCTTAACATGGAAATCGACAATTCTACTAGGGGTAGAGATCACGAGGGGAAGATGAACGCAGAGTATGAACAGTTCAAAAGAGACTTGGAGGAAAACCCTGAATTGAGGTTCAATATTTCCCTTTACCGAAACAAAGAGTACCAGCCTTCAGAAATGGCTTCTGATACTGATGGAGAGGATATTCCTTCTATTCCAATAGAAGAATTGCTTGCTGATCTTGACTTAAGTGACGAGGAAATGGAGGGTGGTATCATGAAGGATTGATTTCAACGAATTCTTAGCATTAGCTTAGATTTTGTTTTTGAAGCAAGAATGCAACATGTACGAGTGTGTGGAAATATGTCTAATTTACGAAATAGGCTGGATTTGTGTGATGTTTCCTTTCAATGGCTGGATAGGTACGGAGCAGCTGCTCAACCATAAATTCAATTCTTTTCTGTTTTGATTGGTGATATTTTCGAATTTGTGATGCATAATCGTGTCCCTTTTGCTTTCGACATCTGTATTTTAGGAACTAGTTTGCTATTTTCAGTGATATAGCGTGAGCGGTGAAGCAATTGGTATTGCATGTTAATTGTAATTTAATGTTTCCAGCATTCGTATGGATTTTTAATATTTTTCTTACACGCTTTTTTTGTAAAAGTTTAAGAACCAAGTCATGTTTGCTTTTAAGTGAAAATACCAAAATGCTTTTAAGTGAAAATACCAAAATTAAGATTTTCTTTTGCTTATTTGGACGTTTGGTACAAGTATCTTGAAAATTTGTATTGAACTGATGTTCATTGAGAATTGTAGAAATAGAACCATTTGTTCTATGGAAAAAGGAACCAAATCGGTTGTAGTCCATTTTTAAATGTTTCAAAAATATATTTTAAAGTGTTATGCTCTGTAATTTTTCATATTACTTTCTCGCATTATATTTTAAACAACAAAAGTTTCAATTATATCGAATACCTATGAATTTATTTATATGAATTAAGATTGAATTTAGAGATTAAAAAAAAAAAATTGGATCCGAATCAGAATTTAGTTTTGTAGTTAGAACTGAGAAACTTTCTATGATTTAAGACTGAATCGATTTTTACTGAAATCAGATTGAATCGGCTAGTGCGATTCGGATCGAGTCATGTGGTTCCGGGTAAAAGTGGCTTGCCCCTACTCAAAAAAAATTGAAAATGGGCCACCATTGGAACAACCCGAAGTGCGCGCAGTACCCATTGGGCTTTCTAAACCCGCCCACACAAACCCATCCCGAAAACTAGGTTCTACCTTCGCACACATGTTAATGGTTACAAGGATATTTTCACTTTCAAGAGTGCCAAAAGGGCTCCCTTCATTGTTTCTGCTCAGCCGCGTCCGCCATTGCCCTAAGTCTTAACCCTAAGATCTCTCTCTCTTATCCATCCATGTAATCCATCTACTGTATTCAGTTGAATTAAATTCATTCGAATCATTTCTTATGCTCGACGTGTTATATGTACAGCGAGGTTAAGATTTTTCTTATTGAGATGGCTATGCCACTTCTTTTATTTTTAGCGAGGAAATGTAGGAATATTAAATGAAGTTATGTATTTGATTTTTAAATATTAGGCCTGTTTAGGAATTGAAATGTGTTTATTTTGTATTTTTAGATATATGATTTTCTCCATGATTAATGTATTAGTTCTTGTTATTGAGTTATATATTTTAACATATGATTAGTATTTTAGTTATTTAATCTGTCTCTTATGTAGCTTTAGTTAGTATTGCATATGTTGCTTATGCTTATCTATAGTGGATGCCTGTGGCTGAACTGATTGCCAATTAACTTGATTTTTAATTGTGGCGATATTTTTACAATTTGAAAATTTAGATGTTGGGGTCGAATTATGATTTTTTGGTTTCAGATAAGTTGATTGGATTTAAACTGAGAAATTTTTGTTTTGAAATTTTTGTTGAAGGCTCTCGGATGTTGTCACTGACTTGGGATGTGGAGGAAATATCTAAATTGTTATTTGTAAACTTGTATATTTATGCCATTAATTTATGATTTTACCTGTTTCTCAGCTTTGCATTAAAAGTTATTCATTGCTTGCTCACATTCATTTATTGTTTGATCTGTCTTCATTAGGCACTTCCTCTCTATGTAGTGCAGGTAAGTCATGGTTAAGCACAACAACGTTATCCCAAATGGGCACTTCAGGAAGCACTGGCAGAACTATGTTAAGACATGGTTCAACCAGCCTGCTCGCAAGACCAGGAGAAGAATCGGTAAGCATCCAATTTCATGATATCAACCTTTATGTTTTAATTAACTCAATGCATCACAACTTGTATTCTTATAATTCTTTTTGTTTCATTTGCTCTGTCTTGTCAACTGTTCCAAATATTGTAACTATATCTTGACTCGTGTATGATATATCTTGCTTCCAGCTAGGCAGAAGAAAGCTGTGAAGATTTTCCCTCGTCCCACTGCGGGACCCCTTCGACCCATTGTCCACGGGCAGACACTGAAGTATAACATGAAAGTCAGAGCCGGTAGGGGATTTTCACTGGAGGAGCTCAAGGTAATTCGTTCTCTATAATGACTTTGACTGCATTTGTTATTCCACTACATAGCTGGCTGTCTGTTTCCTTGGTTTTTGAAAGAATTTTATGTGCACATGAGAGTTCAAAATCCATGTCTAAAGTGCACTGTATCGATGCTCATGCTACCTAGCATTCTGTTTAAGCTTGATTTAATTTTTTATTCTGGTAAGCTTAGCTATGAGTTCCCTGATTCTAATAATAGCATCATGCCATCATCATTTGAAGTGCTTTTTTGATGTGCTAAAACTTAACCTTTGATGAGTTTAATTAACTATCTGGTCTGTATCGATCAGGCTGCAGGTATCCCCAAGAAATTTGCCCCAACTATTGGAATTGCAGTTGATCATCGTCGGAGGAACTCTTCCCTGGAAGGTTTTCAGACTAATGTTAATAGACTGAAGACTTACAAGGCCAAATTAGTCGTCTTCCCAAGACGGGCTCGTAAATCCAAGGTAATGTTAATTTTCAGTGGTAGAAAATCGCTATACATTCTTTGTTTCTTTTTCATGATTGCTGCTTCTCTTGCAGGCTGGTGATTCTACTCCAGAGGAGTTGGCAACAGCTACTCAAGTCCAAGGTTCTTACATGCCAATTGTACGGGAGAAGCCAACTGTGGAGCTTGTTAAGGTCACAGAAGAGATGAAGTCATTCAAGGCATACGATAAGCTGCGTTTAGAACGAACTAACAAGCGCCATGTTGGAGTCAGGGCCAAGAGGGCTGCTGAGGCTGAAAAGGAAGAGAAGAAATAGTGAGATTTTAGCAACTGTGATTTTTCATTCTATTTTGTTTTTGGGTGTTGGTTCTAGTTGAACTTCAATATTGTCTTTACATAATTTGGTGCATTTGCCTTTTCCCAAGTTTTTCCGAAGTATAGGATCTTTAATCGTGTCCCTTTTTGTATCATAGTTTCTCTAATTCATGCAACAATCAGCTTGATGTTGGTTAGTGATTAATTTTTGACACTTCGATTGTCAATTAACACATATCTTGTTAGATTTTACCATAGTAGATAAGTCGTTTTGCATGAGTAGCACTGGGTTTGATACACCCGTGTCCCAGGCATCTAAATGATCTAATTCTTTTTGCTTTGGACTATCTTATTGATGCGGTGATGAACTGAGTTTAGTTAAAAAGTTTCCCAGCAAGTAATTTGACAGATGTTTGTGTCTAAAATTATTTACCACTTTCTAATGGAGTAACCTCATCCATTACACTACATTGTTCGTTTATCTTAATTTACTCTAGGGAGCGAGTCTCTTGATATGCCTTGGTTCTTGAAGTCGAGCCTGTGGTGGAGCTGTGGTTTACTAGTCTCATCTACCCCTGTGTAGGGATATTTCATAACTTTACAATCATGCTACATGAACATCAAAGTTGACATAATGTACGTGATATTTTATTATTGGACAGTTTAAAAAATAGTCAAATTTTTCATCCAATCATCTATTATTATAAGCAATTATATCAAGTTTTTTTGTCAAAACTTTATCGATTACACTACATTGTTTGTTTATTTTAATTGAAGTCTAGGGAGAGAGTCACATCATATGCCTCGGGTCTTGAAGTCAAGCCCGTGGTGGAGCTATGGTTGATATCATCTGGCCAATGTGTAGGGAGATTTCTCATCCAAAGGAGTAACTTTGTCCGTTTCACAACGCCCTTGTCCGTGTGTGATGCTGCTGAAATAGTAGATTATTAGCATTTTAGCAACACCAAGAGCGATACCTGGAAAAAGGAGCAAAACCCAGCACGCATATTTTGTAGCCCGTCTTGGGTCATACTTCGATTTGTTCCACCATAGAGAAAATCGCAATGCATCTTGCTCAGTAGGAGTAGCTTGAAGTCGCGAGTGTAGTTATGCTTTGGATGCTTCGTTATAGAATAGATCGTCAGAGTTCCATATTTCCCTTCTAGTCTTCAAAGCCGAAAGTTAAAAGTAAATTACAGTATAGCAAAACAACACTTGAAATATATTAGTTTTTATATTGGATTACGAACCAATTACACTTAACACAAGTCAAAAAGAAAAGATGAATGATACTAAAACGACACAGCATTTGTGGAAATAAATATTTTTCTTCATTGTTTACTGATTCACTTATAATAAAGAAAACAATTATTTATCCAAACATATTTGACAATAAAAAATTACTTAAAAATGATTTATGTAACTTCCAACCTTAGCCGTGATCCAAACAGCAAGCATTCTTGAGAGATGTGGGCTGCACTTGAGATGGTAGATGGCCAGTTGACCTGACCACTTTTCCACGGTGGCCTTTGATCAAATTTAAGTAAAAAAAAAAAATTTAAATTAAAGAAATGATAATACCCATTTTACCTCCATTTTGATCATTGAGAATTTGAAAATCGTACCATTTCTTGTTCTTCAATATTCATTCATCTTCTCCATCACCATTCTTCAAGGTGTCCATTGCCATTCTTCAAGGTTTTCTCATCCATCTCCATATTCAAGGTTTCTCTATTTTTTTTACTTATAATATTGATGGATAATGTGTTTTTGGTTTTAATATTTAAAGAATTAAACAAAAAATTCTTTTATATGTTGAAGAAATCACAACTGATTTGTTATATATTAACGAGGTCTGGGGGTTCGGATGGTCTGAGGTTCGGTGGTACATGGTCCAGGTGGATCGGGGTCCGGGTGATTCGGGGTTTGGGGGCCTGGGGTGGTCCGGGTGGTTTGGGGGTCAGGGTTCGACTGGTCGTGGGTTCGAGGGGAGAAATACCGCTTTTTAATTTTATAATGAAGGGTATGTTTGTCTTTTAGTGTTAAAACGACCATTGTGACGAATAATTAGTAATTTTACACCTATGTGTTGAATGAGGGTGTTTGACATGGTCATTTAAAAAAAGCCGCCATTGCACTTGCTGTGTCCCCAAACACAAAATTATCCGCCCCCTACTGCATCTATAAAAATTACCTCTACAAATGTAAGAAAAATAGCACAATTTCAGTCCTTAATCTTTTTCAATGCCATTGCAAAAGGTCTTCAAATCTTTCTGTGAGTTGTTCTTCTAGCTCAGGAGCTCTAAATGATGAAAATTTTCATCAAGAAAATCAAGAATTAAGTAAAGTAAGTTTCTTCTTTGCAATGTTTATCCAATGTAATAATGCTTTTCTAATTGTTTCCTTTACTTTTTTGTGTGTATCTTTGTTTTCAGAATCAAGAAAACAAAGGATTGTGGCAAAAATGGAAGGTAATTAAGACATAAGACTCATTCTTTATTCTTCCCTTTTTTATTGAGATTTCTTAGGCTTATTTAAGTTGTTTAAGGTGATGTATGATCATATTTAGGGGTAGGATTAACAAAAAGAAACCCACTTACCTTATTTTATTAACACACAATTGAGTTCAACACTTCTGGTTTGTCTAGAGAAAATCGAGAAAGCTGATTTTTTTTAATGGTGATTAATGATTTACCAAATCCATTATAGACTGCCTCTTACTTGTGCCTTAACTTTTCCTAATCTAGATCTTAATATTGATGTGGACTGGGAACAATGTAACAAGACCATTTCGAGTGGCGGGGGCGGCAGCATTGACACCTGCAATTGACAAAGGATTGAGGAGTATCCAAAATTGTTAGGATTGATACCGTTTGTTGTGAAATCAACCATTGAATTGAGATATTGAAGTTACATTGCACAATATGAAATATTTGATCAAAGAACAAAAGAATAAAAGAAGATAAGAATATGACAGATGAATTAAGAGTTTTATTGACCAAGATTAATGGAGAAAACAAAATTACAATGATCCTAAAAAGTTAGTATTCATATATCTCACACACTTAATTGTAAAGAAGATCCTAGTATTTATAGGCAAGAATGTAGTGGACGTCTAAAATCCTAATAGTCGAGTTGTAGTTGAAGTAGAATGCCAAAAACGTGTTAAAACAGAAAACAAGCTTGGGCCAGGTAACACTGTCGCTCGAGCAACAGCCAGTCTAGCGAAAAAATCTCGGGTTGTTTTCCATCAGCTTCGCTTGAGCGTCCAGCTAGCGACAGGCTAGCGAAAATGCGGCGACTTTTCTCCCCGATCCATAATTTAACCTATTCAAGTATAATACAATTACAACTCCGAATGAGCTTCCATAATAGAACTTTAACTTGACATATGACTCCAATAGCATTCCAAACTTGAATTCTTCATGACATGCACTTCAATTAGATTTTTTCAAAAAATTCAACAAAAAAATTCGGGTCACACTCAAATTCCAACAATCTCCACCCCGACACGAATTCCACTAAGGAATGAACTGACTTCTTCAACAATAACCAAAAAATTAATCTCTCCAAAAATGAACAAAAATAAAACTCCACCTCTTTCAATGAATCCAAGCACTACTCTGCAAAATTACCTTAGATTCCAAAAAATCACAATGATTTTAAATTAACCAAAATGGGTTGTAACACACCCCAAAATAGAATCATTACCAAATGCTTTTTTAGAAGGCCCATTGCTAAATTGTACACATTCTACTCCACTTAAAGCATGCTCAACAAAATCAACATCCACATACCTTATTCCACTTAGTCTGTCTTTAGCAACTGAATACAATGACACTGCATGTGATGATGGCAAAGCAGCATTATC
>CAIGRN010143241.1:0-10638 GCA_903798345.1 Fraxinus anomala
AAAAAGCAAAGGACTTTGCAGAAATCATCAAAGGTATAATTTCTATCACAGTTTCTATCTAAATACAATGGAGATCCTTGTATGGGAATTGAAATTGCTTATTTTCCGCTGCGCATGTTTAAGTAAATTCCCAACAAGTACAACGCTGAAGACCTTCGTTGGAGGAAATTTGGGCTGGGGATTGACAAAGTTGACTGCTTGAGAGAAAGCATTATTTAAAGATTGGAAATCTATAACTGAAAATAATGAAAAACGCGTTTTGAAAATTTTGGCCAAATTTGTCGTTTTGAATTTTCTTTGTAAATTTTAAACTTGTTTTCAAAAACACGCTTTCGAAAATAGAAAAGAGAACGCAATTTCACTCTTTTGAAAAATAAAAAATAGAAAACAACTTGAAAATGACAAATAGAAGAGACTTGAGATTTAAAAAAAAAATTTAAATTGTCCTTAGCATGGTCGGGTGAAAGTCCACTTCGGGATCTCATTGTTTAGAAGTTCGTCTTTGCACTAAAAAGTAAAAAGTCAATATTAACTCTGATTACAAAGAAACTTTTGTTGTCATTCTCAGCTCTCCATTTTATACTTCCACCCTCGACCTTCGCTTTTTAACATGACTAACTTCAATCTTTCATTCATTGGTGCCCTTAGTCGGCTTAAAATTAGATTTTTAATAGATTTTAATAAAAAAAAAGTGAAATATGTGATAAAAAGTCGATAAAAGTTCTATACAATTGACGCTAAATATTCAGCCCCTGTTTGTTTCCAATTTTAATGAAAATTTGTACCGTTGCAATGGGAAGCAGCCGCTTTTATTGATCAATTTATTTCACAGTGGAACCCATTTATTTGAAAAAAAGGTAAAAAAATCAATTCTTCCGCTAAAATAATGGAAAACAAATGGGTCCTTAATATAGTAAAATCCACTCAAATATAGGGTTTGGTCAAAATAAGTCCACCTGTAATAAATTTTGTTCCAATCTAAATATTAATTATTCAACCTACTAAAACCTACTCTGATGGTTAGTAATTAATAGCGTTCTTAACACTACGGAAAATTGCAATTATTAAAGCTTAAACCCCAACTTTGAGGGCCCCGCCCCGCCCCGCCCCGCCCCGCCCCGCCCCGCCCCTAGAGCATTGTGGAGGAGGTGAATCGCGGGATGTGCCTCAGCAGGTCAGGGTACAAGAGCTGCCATATCGGTAGAAATATCATAAATTGAGCTCATATAATTAATATTGTGACTAATCCGTCAAGACAGAAATTATTGCGTGAGCCTTATCGAATTTGACAAATAATCATAATTCTTAATTTAAACTAATCAATCTTTTAAAACAATTTAAAATTCATATATCACATCCAAACACTCACCAATAAAGTTGTTGGCTTTTTTGTCGAGTAACGCAACAACTTCATTGAGACTTTATTGGCTTTTTTGTCGAGTAACGCAACAACTTCATTGAGAAAAGACGAGTTCATTTAACTTTAACAAGTTACTTTAAGCGATAAAACCTAAGCAGTGAGCTATTTAGAGGCATAAATAAGAAATGGTCCATTTGTTTGTGCATTCAAATAGCTCACAACTCATGTGTTTTGTCGCTTAAACTAACTTGTCATAGTTATCATGAAGAGGATTTTCAGACTCAATTGAGTGAGAGGGGAGCTTCTATCGGTAATTGAAACGTCTTCAATTTTTCAATTCATTCACATCATTAGCTAAACTATTATTTGGTTGTGCCATCTTTTGCTTTGCTTTAACCAAGGCAATTGCCTTCTTCATATTAATGGTAACCTTACTCTTATCTCATTCTATCAAATCGAAGAAAGGCAGGCATGGAAGAAGATGGAGCTACAAACTAAACAAGGGATAAGGGTGAAATGCCAACCAAGATCGTATACTAATTTTAGTCGATCCATTTTGAAATTTTACTTCGACGAAGAAATCTATGAATCCTAAAGAACATGTATTTCAAAAATAAAATCTCATTCCAAAGCAAGCAACAAATCCTCTATTATCAAAAGTGTGTGCTTGCAAATTGATTGTGAAAGGCCAACAACATTTTTGTAATATGGAGGTAAGCCAGCTGTTTGGCTTTAACCAAAGAAATTGCCTTGTTCGTATTAATGAGGACCTTCCCTTTATATCATTTGAATGCAGATCGAAGAAAGAAAGGCATGGAAGATGATGAGGCTACAAAGGTAAGATAGGGCTAAAGGTGAAAGGCCAACTAAGATTGAATACTTGTTTTAGTAGATCAGATTTGAAATTTCACTTTGACGGAGAAATCTATGAATCTTGAAGTATCTATATTTCAAAAGTAAGATCTCATTCCAAAGCAAGCAACAAATCCTCTATTATCAAAAGCATGTGCTGGCAAATCGATTGTGAAAGGCAGATAAGAATTTCGTAGTATGGAGGTAAGCCAGCTCTTTTATCCGTTCCGTCTATTGGAACATATTTTTATGTGACATTGTTGCTATGTAAATATTTATTTTCATGTTGTCTCTTTTTCAAAGACCATATCATATCACCACGATGATGTATCTTAGATCTAGAAAAAGAACAAGTTGTTGGCTTTTTTATTTTATTTTATTTATCAAATAGTGTAGCAATTTGATTGAGAAAAAAGATGGAAGAGTTACTTTAAGCTACAAGACTCAAGTAGAAATCTATTTGGAAGCACAAATGGTCAAAAACAAAATCACTGATAAATTTTCCTGACCATTTGTTTGATCTTGCAGATAGCTGCTTAAGTTTTTTCGCTGAATTTAACTCTTAAATCGTTAAGCAAGCTAGGTTTTTCTCAATCTATACATTACTATAAGTTGTTGGCTTTTCTGTCAAATAGTGCAACAACTTGATTGATAAAAAGAAACTATAATGACTTTAAGGGACAAAACCTAAGCAACAAGTTATTTGGATACAAACAAATGGTAAGGAAAATTGATCGATGAATTTTCGGGACCATTTGTAATTTGTGCCTCCAAATAGCTCATACTTAGATTTTGTGGCTTAAATTAACTCATTATGGATAAGCAAGCATATGATCATCACCAGGTAATAATCATAACAAGAAAATATTCTAGTTAAAGAAACAAATAAAAAGGTCTTAATTCAAGTGTGCATTACCAGATTTTGGTACTTCCGTAATGTTTTTGGTATGAAAGTTAGAGTTTGCACCTTGTTCCATTTTTCAATTCTCTCTCTCACGAAACTTTTTTTCCCCTCACAGACAACTTTTTTGCTCCTTTAGTTGTAAATTATGCATTTAAAGGTGTTTTTTGTTGGATCAATGAGAAATTTATTTGATTTATAGTCGAGGTCTCTAACGTTTGCATTATTTGGTACTCATGTTCACTTATGCAAAAGTTGAAGACCTTGACTATAAATCAAATAAATTTTCCTTTGACCCAACAAAAACATCTCTAAATGCACAATTTACGAGGAAGAGCAAAAAAGTTATCCATGAGAAGAAAAAAAGTTTCGTAAGAGATAGAATTGGAAAATGGAACAAGGTGCAAGTTCTAACATTCATACCAGAGACATTACGAAAGTACTAAAATCTGGTAATGCACACTTGAATTAAGCCTTTTTTTACTTGTTTGCTTAATTAGAATTTCTTGTTATGATATATTGTCTTTAATTAAACAAAAATTACTTGTTTGCTTAATTAGAATTTCTTGTTATGATATATTGAAACAATTTCTTGTTTCAATTTTCAATTGTATGACTTTTGAAAACTTCAGAATTATTAGTTGTAAGAATAATTAAGTAGTTATAATATTTATAATTTTTGCAGTTTGGTATATATTATTTTATTTAATTAATAGTCATAGATTAATAATAATAATAATAATAATAATTTTAGATCTAGGCTAACCCTTGTTGAGGCTTAACATCACCGCCTCCACACATCTTACACATTTTAAAACATTGACCACACCACAAGGTTCGACCATAGTGGGTGAGTCAGTGACCCTTAATGACTTACCATAGTAGTCCGCCAGACCACCCATTTCTATATATTTATGAAATTCTACCAGAATTGAATCACCTTCTGTTTGTATTATCGTGTTTTGCACCTTTGATGGCTTACCAGATGTCCTTTTGTATCATTTACCTACATTGTGCCTTTTCGACAAGCCATTACTAGGAGAAAAGACTTCCAAAGGTCCTGAGGAACTTTCGAATTCAACAATATTGGTAATAATTGCATGGACCGCGACATCATTTTTGGGTAATAAAACAGCCTTCACCTCCACAACTGCTGTCTGCCCACAATGTGGATCCTTGATGCTTTTCTGAAATATGGTATCTTATCTTCCTTAAAGCATTCTGTTGAAACCTGCATATGCACGCTATCATGATATCAGTTGAAAGTAACAAAGGCTGCAACAAATCAAACTGCAATATTCACGCTGCAAAACCAATTAGTTCTTAACCGGCACTTGTTACAAGGCACAGAACCACAAGCACAGCTGCAAGTTCAAGAGACAGTGAATCCCAACCCCCCCTCCTCATCTTGTGTGCACACCCTCGCCAAGGCCTAAAATATATGAAAATCACATAGAGAGAAGAACGAACAACGAAAAAGTGATAAGGTCAACTTCAAATTCCGGAGCACCTTAGGTTACAGAAAGTGTAGAATAATAGAAACAAGACTATTAAAAACATAAAAATATTATTTACCATAAGGATCCGAAGAAAGGTATATTCTCACCTCAAAATCAACTGGATTCTTGAGTTCGGTGAATGAACACTTATAACCGGCGCTGAAGTTCAGTTTCAACTGAATATCCGGTCCTCACTGTGCTCCTGATAAGTAATAGAATTAGAATATAAATTAGTAAAACAAACATAAGCCTCTGTTTAGGCCACATTATTTTTTTCATTCTCATTATTCTACTCATGTTCAACAACACATTTTTCAATAAAATAATATTTTCCATCACATCAATAATTTTTTCTTCTTTTTCAACCACACATTCTCTATCAATCTACCGTTCCAAAATACATTTTTTCAAAATAATGTGGCTCAAACACACCCTAAAAAAGTTTGCGATTTCTACCTACTTTCTGCTACTTCCACAAGGAATTTTAGACTACTTGAATAAGTAATCTCTTACGGGGCAGCACAGTTGGAATTCAGATTTATAGCCAGTGAAAAATTCATCAAATGCAATATCTATATCATCTTAGCTTCTATCAAAAGTTCTTAGCAGTGAACACTGAACATATGGACAGTATAAAAATTGGATTCGTAACATAGAAGTCCTATAGAACCTCTATATTGAACCACCTCAACTACAAGCTTAAGCTATTAGAGAGATTAATATTGTCTTCAATGCAACCCCTCATGTGTAGGCCAAATTAATTTTACACCAAGGGCCTGACATATAAGAATACAAATGGATGGCAGCAAGACTAGAACCACATCGTTGTTAGCCGATATTATCTTAAACCACATAATCTAAAAGCTTAAACTGTCCGGTAAAATAACCTATTTATTTAAATTTTAGTTTTTAACACCCTACAACGAGTTGACGCTATTTTGAAACAATTACAAACTCCATTAGTTCAAACAATATTTGTAATTTATACTGATATAATTTTGCACTTCAACTGGGAAGAAAGATTTCAGCTGGCAAAGTTCATTCAACATCACATAGAAGTGCGATATACCTTTTTAGATCAAGCAGTTGCTTATCTAGAACCGCTGCCTTCATGTTTACACTCTCAGAGAAGGAGACCTAAATACAGAATGTAGCAGAAAGTTCACTGATAACCCCAAAAAATAACAAGGACATCCTAACATATAAAATTCATGATAATAGATAAAAAATAATATAACATTTGATCCAAAGAAAGAATCTAAAATTCTAAACTCCAAGTAAGTGGCCTCAAATAAACCTAGAACTATTTACAACACCAGTAGATAGACTGATGGACACAACAATGATTGATTTGAATTTAGTATCGATACATGTTGTGCTCGCTTTAAAAGCAAAAAAGATCCAACTCCAAAAATCAAAATAATTCATTTTTTCTTTAACAATCCCTATTAGTTCTCGTGTGACCATTAAAAAAAATAATGGTTTGCATAGCGTAAGTGCAAATGAGTGCTCAGGGTATTACCAGAGAGACGTCGGGTACACAAATATGGAAAGCCTTTGGGGAGACTACACGAGAATTTTGGGCATAGGTTTTAGAATTGAAATCCAGATGGATTTGGTATTTGCACATAAATTCAATCATGGTCAAAGAAAGGAAATTTATTTGTGGATGCAATTTGGATTGGCCAAACATGTAAATCATGTTCGTACAATCATCGTTGTTTTGGTGTAAATTGTTGGTTTATGACTTTTATGGTGTGCAATCGAATCTTTGTTTCTCTCATTCGTTCCCACATGTATCCAATTAAGAAAGGGAATAACACATATGCCCAGTAAGTCATGAACTCACCTCAGACAGATTCAACAAAAGGCAATGGAGCTTTCTTCCCATGCACACTTTCTACCCTGAGATTCCAGTTTACATATTTTTCATCTGCAAGAGAAGACAGAGAGAAGCATCATCAGTACACGTACAAGTATAATATTGAGAACTCAAATGTCGTACGAAGATATTGGATAAATATATATGACGAAAGAAGAGAGAATGATTAAAAGGAGTAATCAAGGAATGTTACCTAGACTTAAACCGTGAGTTAAAATAATCTAAAAAAGATCGATTCTAACAAAAGGAGCGATACGTAAATTGAGCATATTCATGACTCCTGTAATAACCTGTTTGAGGCCATGTTAATGAGCAACTCCATATAGAAGCAGAGAAACCATAAGAATTGATATAAAAGCCAAGAATCTACAAGGTTAAAAAATTGAAATGATGCTAGATCAAAAATTGCATAGAAATGGCATTTGTCACGATAAGGGGATTTTCTCATTAGGGTGTGCAGGGTGTTTGCTGTTTCTCTAATGTATGCTTGGCCGGGAGGATTAAATAATAATATACGGTAGACAATGTTAAGGAAGAAGAGTAAGATAAAATCTTGTTTTATTATAATTTTAGTCCTACCCAATACTGTATACCAAACAAGCACATGTCACTTAGGTGGCAAAAATCCAATTTTACTTGTATAAAGTCTTTGATGGATTTCTGGATAAGTTGGCTAGGGCAGTTAGCTGCTATATTTTCTTTAATGTACACCTTATCTACATTTTTTATTACTAAATAATGTTTAGCTTATCAGTCCAAAAAACAAAAGGAAGAAATATTTCTTGGATTATAATAAACTCAGTAAGGAACACATAAGCTTAGCAGCATATCACTTAAAAACAATACCTTGTATAAAGGTCCATGGATCACCAGACTCGCTTTCTTGTCTTTTGGGGTTTTCAGTAAAATTATAATATATACCTTAAATCGTGAATTTATTCATTTATGTCCTGGCGCCACAGGGTAAGAGGAAACCCATATATACTAGGAAGAATTACCAATATACCTGAAGATTCACAATTACAATCTCACCCCGCCACATGGACACTTTAGAGGCAAATTACATGCAATAGTAATTTAGTAATCTACAAACTGCACAGAGTAAAGGCACTTACAATGTTGAATCAAATATGAAGCAGAGAAGATTTTAAATATTCAAGTCCAAAAAACTTTTCCTCCAAGAAGTTCAAGACAGAAGATTGATTTTCAGGTCCACTAGAAGAAAATTGCAGCAATTAATGGAAACAATATAGGCATTACAAGTTACAGACAGCAGAAAGTTCGTTAACTTCTGGAAATCAATATTTACGTTTAACATTCCATCGAACTTCTGATATATTTTAAGTTCAAATGTATAGGAAACTAGACATAAAATACAAAATAACAGCACTGGGTGAGTGTGAAAACCCTTAATTAGAACACAAATACTAATTATAAGTTGCAAATCCCAAACATATCATAATTTTGGAAAGTGAGAAGGTGTTATGTTTTTATGAAATATTATTTAGAGTATGATTAACTGTACTTAAAAGTTACTTTTTAAGGGCGTGAGCTAAGAATTACTTTCTAGAACGTAAGTTTTGTTATTGGAAAAAGGAAACTTTGAAAGTCATGTTTGGCAAAATAAGTAAAATAAAAGTAAGTTTGATTTACTTTTAAGCACAGTCAAACATGCTGTTAGTATGAATTCTCCGCTCGAAGGAAAATAAACTAGTAAGTGAATCTCTTAGAAAAAGAATGAAGTGTCAAATAAAAGGAGATGTTAAGGAGAAGTATATCAGAGTGATTACCTTGTTCCTAAACATAGTACAACATCAGCCATTTTGCAGTGTCTCTCTGCTGGACCCATCTACTTTGGGCAAAGCATCCTGAGAGAGAGAATCAACAATAAGGTAATAGACCTTGGTCTGTTGGCCAATAGCCAATGGTAAACCACCAGCTCAAGTACTCAAAATTTTTAATTTTTCCGTCTAACTTGTAACATCTAATTGGTCATCTACTTTTTGGATCACAACACTGAAGAATATATAGAACTCCGTTACGTGCTATAGTTACCAAATTCACCATTCATGGACTTGTGATCTAGAGATGGTGAAGAGTGAAGAAATCTTACTGGTTGTTGAAGTGGGCGAATCATATCGCATTATTGCTTTGGGGAAAGATAAACATACTCATAGATAGAGGTGTCAAAATGCACTGTGGTGATGCCCACCACGTGAAAGGCCTGTTGCAGGCACACCCCAAAACAAAATGGAACGGGTCAAGCCATGATACGCTGTAGGGGCACGTGGCCCTGCATTGGTCATCCCAAAATCGGTTAGTGCCCCCGGGCCAACCATGTTGACACCTCTACTCATATTATTTTAAAGAGCATATTAACTTACTAAAGAATGAAATGTCTTTTGCATCCATATTATCCAAGGTGTGACTCAGATATTTGCAAGCATCGAATTTTTGAAGCAGAACTTACTGGAGATTTAAAGTTCCTTTTCAGAAAACATTTTTTTGCTCAATAGAAGAACTTTTCTTAGTTGCCTCCTTTGGAAGAACCATCAAGCAGGGTTGTCAATCAGCGGGGAATCAGGAATTATTTGTTTGTGCTTTGTGATTAATAAAAATTAGAAACTTTTCCACTGAAAAACTAGTACCTCCCAATCAAGAACTGTGTCCCTAAGTTTTGAGCTGCAGCCTGCTTTTGAACAATTCCGTGAGGTATCCTTCAGTCCAATTTCTCAACTTCAAAATCCCTCAAAAACCTTCACAGGAAAATCCCCAAACAGGTTATCCAAGTGCATAATGGCCTAAACATCAAGCGGAAATACCCAAATAAACTTTTCACTGTTGCAGAGAAGGAAAAAATCACCATTAAAACAGAAAACAATATAACAATAACACATATAAACAAGAACACAGTAAATCATTATAAAAAAAATTTGTAAAAGGGAAAAATGGACGAAAAATGAAAGGTAATGTCTTACTTCTTGCAAAACATGAAGTTGGTCAAAAAACTGTCATTCCAACGTTGCCCACATCTCCTGTATAAGATAGCTTCTCTGCATAGACTTTTTTTTTCCCGATCTATAGAAATGACAGTCTCTTTTTCTTACACTTCTAATAAAAGTTGATCGAGAAAGTGGAAGAGAAACTGAGGGGTCACTGATGCCTACGGAGTACTGGGAAAATACGTGTTTGGCCTTAAGAAGGTGGCCCAAAAAATAAATAATTTAAACGTGTAGCTTGTTTGAGAGGATTTTTGTCTATCTAAATTACAAATTAGTCCAACCTAAGGATATGTGAATTTTAATTAGAAGTTTATTCGACTTGCCATTTTTTTTAATTAATTAATTTCACTTACCAAACATTCTCTTTTTATGTTGATCTAATGCTATTTAGTATCAGTTGTGTTGAAGTATCAGCCTAAGCGTCATAATATGATATGCTCAATTAAATATGGAATTATCATTTAATTGTGTCTATCATTTAATGTCATTTAGATGTCACCTAGATAGGTGTTATAACAAAAAAAATGCTAAATAGCGTTACTCTAATTATATAGTTAAGCACCATTATAAAGTGAGAACGCTATCTCATTAAAAAGAATAAATACTAATAAACTTGAGAGATCATGATACATTCGTATCGATAAAAAATAAATGAAAGACTAACCGATCATTCTAACGTATGCAAAACATGCTTCAACGAGTCGAATGAGTAACTTATTGCATAAATTATTGTTAAAGTAATTCATTTTCATTGAGATGGGCTTGGTAATGTTAAAACTTATGTTTTTACGCTAATTCAATATTTGGCTTTGTTAATAGTTTTTAATAAAAATTGATGAATTGTGTAGTTGAAACCACAGTATATGTTTTGATCTTCCTATTCTCGTTTGTTCCATACCGTTATTTCACATCTGCATGATTTGGCGATGACAACGACATTTCATACTTTTTATTGTGATGAACATTTCATATAATATAGTAAAAAGTTATATTGATAATACCATAATTAATTGGTTAATTACCACATGGAAATATAGAGGGGGTGAGGTGGCTACCCTATACATAGCATCTTGCCACACTAAACACTTAAATGACAAATTGCATAACAGGGTTAAAAGTGGCAAAATAATGATTAAAGAAAA
>CAIGRN010143251.1:0-51685 GCA_903798345.1 Fraxinus anomala
TCACGCGATTTTATTCAAAACGTTTAATCGTGTTTCCCTATATGCTTTATATTTGCGTCAAATTTGGATCCTGCCCGAATCTCGTTTAATAAATTTCAGGGCTTCCTTACCCTGTCAGATTCATTTCGTGAAATCCAAGAAAAATTTCTCTGCCGAGAAAGGCCTGCTCCGATCAGGTAAATCGACGTCGTTTCACCTCTGTCCTTTTGGTTTACTTTTTACAAATTCTGAAATTCCAATTTTTGTTCCTGAAGGTTTCTGACCAAAATGGATAAGGANAGGTTTCTGACCAAAATGGATAAGGAGAAAATTGAAGAATTGAAAATCCAAATGCAGAAATGGTTGAACGAGGCCCAAGAATTTATTCAGAATGTTCCGCCAATTCAGCTTTATGCCGCAATTGGAATAGTCTTGGTCACCACATTTTTCTTCATTATTAGTAATTCCTCAAACTTTAGAGTGTTTTAATTTGATACAAATTGTGTTGATGCACAATTTTTCGAAATTTCTTTGGTATTATTAGCTAAATTGGGTGTTGTATTGAAGCTTGAAATTACTTAGTTGTTATGAACATTTTAAAATTCAACTGTGTCATAGAGATGTCTGTTTTATTTTTTACTTTTTTAGGATCTTGGATTCAGAAAATTCCAGAAAACCTTCATTCAATAACGTAACCTTAATTTTGATCCTATTTTCTATACTATAAAGTATTAAAGTGGCCCTTTAAGTTGAAACTTGTAATTTTGTTAGATTGCACTATGAATTTGATCCTATTTTCTGTAGTCTTAAGTATTAAAGTGGTCCCTTAAGTTGAAACTTGCAATTTTGTTAGCATGGTGCTATGATTAATCAATGCAATCTGCAGTAAGCAAGTTTAGTTGAGACCTAACTAGTTGGAGTAACGAAGGACTTAGGCTCAATTGATCGTGGAAGTAAGGCTACTCACTCCTTTACAATACTCTGCCACGTGTTAAGTCATTTGCAATGTCTTCAAAGCTGCTAAAGCAGCACAACCGCCAAGAGTTCTTGGCCAATGACACGTGTCCCTAGGAGGCCGAATATCCCAATTGAGAACTATGGTGGGAAGATTTTCTTATTAGGATTTAAGCCATAAAAAATGAAAGTGCTCCTGAATTTATGTCATCTTTTTACATATTTCATTCTCCTGTCTTGGTTAATAACTTTATCCCTGAAGTGAAAAAGATAGTTTTCTCGTCTTAAATGAGAAGGATAAAAAGTAAAAGATATAATAAGAAAAAAAAGTGAAAGGAAATTTCGAGGTAATTACTCACTTTTTGTCTCTAAAGCAAAACCCATGAGAAATGAATGTACAAATCCAAGGGAGAAAATTTGAAATTTACTCAATTCTTTTATTTTTTATTTTATAGTCAAGGGTGCGTAGAACGTAAGATACCATGATAAATTTCTCATTCATGCTTGGTTCAAAAGGGAAATTGAAAGAAGAAAATGTTCAATTGTAATTTGAGGGAAGGATTTTTTTTATTTACACAAGATTTTTGTTTAGATTTTTCACAGTGCTTAATGGTATCTGAAAAGCATTAGATATTGGAGTTCATACTGTTAGGAAAGAGAAACTGAGGGAATTTAGTATTATCTGCTATTGAGCAAATATGGATTTCTATCAAAGAGGAATAATTGATCAAGTTGTAGTTTCAGTTATGTTGAATTGGAGGGATTACTGATGGGATGATCAAATAATTTATCTTCTGATTTCTTTCTTGGGATACACGAGCTTTGTATACTTTGTTTTCGTTCATCATTCCTTAGATTCAGAATTCACTTCTCTACTCAGCACAATTCCCTGCCAGAAGCTTAAATATGATTTCTCAGAGGACATTTATTGCTTTGCAGTTCGATTATTCAAGCATAAGTCAGCTAACACCATTGTGTTAACTGGGCTTAGTGGAAGTGGAAAAACTGTTCTCTTTTACCAGGTCAGCCTCTAAAAAATGGTTAGTGAAAGTTTGGATTATGGCCTCTATTCCTACTATTAAGATATAAAATGTTGTTGATTCAGCTTCGAGATGGCTCCTCTCATCAGGGTACTGTGACATCAATGGAACCAAATGAAGGTACTTTTGTGCTACACTCCGAAACAGCGAAGGTATTGCACGCTATTTGCTAGCAATGTTCATATATAGCTATATTCTTCCTGTCCTTTGGCTAGCGTGCTTAATTGCATAGTGGATTGCTCAGGTTCAGTAAAAAGGATGTTAATTCTTGTACATATTTTGAGGAATTGCACTGGATTATGTCTTCCAAGACTCTAGAATTTTAAAAACATTAATTTCATTTCTCCAATATCCTTTCACAAGTTAATTGAAAGATTTATGTAGCTGAATCTTATTTTGCTTGTATTGCAGAAGGAGAAAGTAAAGCCTGTTCATGTCGTTGATGTTCCTGGGCATTCCCGTCTTCTAACCAAACTAGATGACTTCTTGCCTCAAGCGGCGGCAGTTGTTTTTGTGGTGGATGCTGTGGAATTTTTACCAAATTGCCGTGCTGCTTCAGAGTACATGCTCAGTGCCTTGATTCAAGCATTCACGTGCACACATACACACACCCCCACGAGAGTACAGATAACACGTTGACTCTTAACATCTATTGTTTATTTTGTGCTAAAGGTACCTCTATGATATTTTGACCAAGGCAAATGTAGTGAAGAAAAAGATTCCAATATTACTCCTTTGCAACAAGGTGGATAAAATTACTGCACATACAAAGGATTTTATCAGAAAACAGCTGGAAAAGGAAATGTAAGGAGTATTTTATAAATCATTAGGCTTTCAGTAATTAAGTTATTCCCTCTTTCAGTCTTTCACATGTGCAATCATTTTTAAGATGGTTAATTTCTGGCCTTACTGCTCATTATTTTTTTATTACAATATGAGCATTTTTGTTTTATCGTGTGTTTGATTGACATGGAAAATATATTTAGTATTTTCCTTGTTTTGAGGAAAACAAAAATCTACTTCCCCAGGGAAAATGTTTTCCTTAAAAACAAGGAAAATTAGACATTTTTAAAAGTTGGAAAATATTTTCCATTGAAAAAAATATCAATCAAATATTTCAAAGTAAGAATTTGGGTGGAAAACTGACATTTTTCATGGAAAATATATGTAATCAAACACACCCCAAGTGAAATAGACATTCCAACATAAAGAAGGTAACTAGAAACACCCATAGATAGAATGACTAATGCATCCACATTAAATTCAGATGATGTGCCTAGTGCTTGGAGGAATAGAATGGTTGAGTGTTGAAATTATGACAAAGATGTTTTTAGGATCAGTAGGTGTATGCCATGTAATTGGCTAATGGATGGAATAATGAAAACTTTGAACCAATACACTTGTGCATAGGAAAAACTAGAACATAAGTTAAATGTAAGCGAACTCAGCAGTTACTGTTTTTCCAAAACTTACGAAGTTGGAAGTAGTGATATTGAGCACATTAGAATTAGAGTTAACAAGGAGATTAGTGAAAGGTGGAAAAGGTTTGAGGGGAAGGAAAACTAAGCCAAATGTTAGAGGAGGGCAAATTACTCTAGAAAAAGATGAAAATTAAATCAAAAAATAATCTTTATGCAGAATTATCGTGTCTGAGGTTGAAGAATAGTAATATATTGACTTTGAAGTGACCAGTTAATGTCAAAGTATATGTTTATTATGAAATGGAAAATGACAAACTTAGACATAGTCACATTTGTGACCTTGTAAAGGTAGAGCACCAAGGGGAAACAAACAACTTATAAAGAGGCATAATATCATAAAGTGTTCTTATGGCAAGACTAACATGGAGAGTGAGACAAATGGACATGACCAATGGTTGACATTAGATTTGATAAGATCTTCTCCATATTTCATACTTGTCAAACCATTTGTATATGGCGTTATTCTCTTCCTGTTGTAAATGAAGTTCAATAAATGTGTTGGCTAATATATTTGTGTACCATTTATTACTGTTAACCCTAAATCCACAAATTGATTTGCTGCCTGCTCTTTTGATTTAGTGACAAGCTTCGTGCATCAAGAACTGCACTATCTTCAGCAGACATTGCTAATGAATACACACTCGGGGTACCTGGAGAAGCCTTTGCATTTTCTCAGTGCCATAACAAAGTGACAATTGCAGAAGCATCTGGTTTGACGGGCGATATATCTCAGTTGGAGCAATTTATCAGGGAACATGTAAAGCCTTGATACAATATGCAGGACTTTGGGAAGTTATGTTTTGTTTGCTCGTGAGTACTAATATTGCATTTACCAAATTGCTGACCTCATGGAATGCACTTATTCACATGTTTTGTAAGGAAGGTATTGTACTGTGTATCAAAGATGCACTGTGTGTGGTAAATGAATTGGGAAAAGGAAACCGAGTGGCTCTTCTTGGAAGTATTTTAACATCTTCAACATTGATTGATAGAAATAGATCTCTTCATGCTGATTCGATCCAACTTGATATCATAAATCCCGAAGTATTCATATTATGGTTGTAAAACAAGCGTAACAATGAAGGCTTTTTAGATTTGTTGGAAACTTATCTATTCATCACAAAAAAAAAAAAGCACTTCTACTATAAGAATGAAGCCATAAAATTAATTATTAGAAGTTAAAAGTAAAATTTTCAGCAGAGGAATGCTACCAATTTACATAAAATTTGTTACAATCCTCTCATTTCTTGAAAACTCGTTAGATTCTTCTTCTATTATCTGCCCGTGGTCTCTTAGTAGAACCAGCTTGTACGTGCTCCACGCTTGATTGTATCTACAATGATGGAGAAGATGGTGAAATTTATATAAAGATGAGATAACTTGAGAAGAAGATATTGCACAATTGATTATTACCTTATTCAACTTCTCCCGGACGAATTGAACCGTTTGATTCATGGATTGTAATGAGAAATATTCCTGATATCAACCAAAAGTAAAGGATTGGATAATTGAAAGGATTTCTACCAAAAAAATAGTATTGTTACCTTTCCCAACTAGACTACCACGACCGGAGGTTCACATCCCCTACCGTCAGTGAGTAGCCTAACTAACGAAATAAAGTTGGGATAACTAACATTTTCTTACTAGGGAAAATTTTAATTTTTTCTTCATAAGCAACTCTTATGTTACTCCCCGAAATAAGTAATCTATTCCTACCAATTCTTTCACCTATAAAAATAATTATTAGTTCAAAACTTGCTTATTTTCTTATAAGTAGACTTTTAAGGTTAGACAAATGTCATAGATAACCAGCTGAAGGAAGAGAAATTGGAAATAAATTCAGCGTTGTACAATGGCAGCCTTAAATCTGAGAACTCGAGGGATGTCTTTAAAGCTTTCAACCACATAGCAAGTCGGAAGAACTGAGGAGCTTTCTTTTCTTTGTTTCTTATTAGCATTAATCTATTGTTATTTTCAATTTTCTTCGTGGGGTGGTGTGTAAGGAATGAATAATGCTATTCATCACCGGTCGAAATGACAATGAACCTTTAATCCATGGTCCAGTGCATAAAAACATATCACAACTCTATTGTACAATTTTTCAAGGGCCCACCGGCACCTAGACCCATGATGATCTCTACTAAATAGCATTACTCTTAAGGAACTGGTTTGGAGACTCTACAATGCTCTATCATACTATAGTGCTGCGCACGATATAAATTCATCTCTTACAGGCTACACCTATGGCTAACTGCAGAAATTATTTAGCTAGTCCAAAATGTCAATTTGCAGAAGATTACATTTAAAGAAAAGATGTAATATCCTCATGACTCACGTTCTATTGAGATAAACTCCATTTTTCATCCATAAATTTACCTTGTCAGAAGAAACTGATGTCCTGGGAGCTGAGTCTCGATCATGAGCACTGTTCTCCCCGAACTCCCTACAACATAGGAACACATTTATTGTAATCTGAAATGAAATTTTTCAGAAAATAGTTCACGGTAACACAACAGAAAAACTACCTTTGAATGAATTCAGATGTTTGGGCAGATAAAGGATCACTAACAGCATGTGCCCTGGAAACTAAAGACCCTCGGGATCTTTTAGCTGAAATCACGTGAATCAATTAGAAGTGCATCACATTTTACAAATTATAAGGGAATATCATTAGGGAGATATAACTTATTACACAGCAGACTTACGGTTCAATCTTGCTAGAACTTCCTTTCTCCTCCCTTCCAACTTATCCTTTGTGTCAGAGAGGGTCTCGTATTGAGGTGCATATGATACTAGTAACCGATTCCCTAGGAAAACGAATTCATCAAGTTTCCTCTTGGCAAACCTATAATTATGTTTAGACCTCAATTTCACTCATGATTCAATTTAAATAGTTGTAGAATACACAAATCAGAATTCAGGAATGAATAATAACATTTCAAAATAAACAAGAATTGATGCATTTAAACTAGTGTAGAAATGGGAAAATAAAAGAAAAATCATCAAATATCAAAAATCACCTGGCATTGTCGACCTTATAATACTTGATCCAGTAAACATCGGTGTATGGCTCACAGTCTTCTGCATCCATTGGTTTACATCTGAACAGCACTTTCCAAAAGCGCAATGATTTTGATGTCATACAAACAACACAGAAATTTTCCCCCGCTCAAAGGAAAAGGATAACTTGAAATAACCATCACAATCGATCAAATTTTAGCTACCCCAGATATATTAGCATAACACCCATTTGAAAAAAATAGATATAAACCTACTACAAAAGCTGCCAGAGAGTTCATTTATATACACACACACATGTACATTAATTATAATATACATGCTGGTGGAGTTCTTACTCTTCAACTTGTCCATAAGTAGAGAACAATTTCAAGAGCTCATCACCACAACCCAATGATGGAACATTCCTCACAATCAAGTATCTGCATGAAATTGGTCGACAAAATTTATAACTAACTCGCAAATTTCTAAGCACAAATTTGATTTCCTTTTCTTATTAGATGTAATAAATTGACGAAATGAGATAATAAATACAAACTTGGATTCATCACAAACTGTGTATACGCGAACTGCAGGATGGTCTTCTTTGCATTGAGGCATACCCTGTAAACTCAATTCAAAAACTCTGTAAAATCACTGTGTTTCTTCACGTGACTAATGTGCACAACTGAATTTATCAGAAGAGAAAAACGTTTGAGCAATCCAATCACACTAGCTATGGGACTTCAGATTTAGAGAAATTTACAAATATAGCTATGAAATAAGACACTGAACAATCTCTTGTGAACTTTTAAATTTATCAAAACTTCTATAGTCCCGCAGCTCCTCTTCAATCTATCATTCTTTTGTAAACTTTCAATTGTAGCATCAAATTTAATAGGTCCAATTAAAAAAGACGAAAATGTTAATCTTCAGTCTTAATAGCTCCTTATTTGCCTGAAGCTTTAGTTTATGATAAATATACTAAATAATAAAATCTGGGGGACCGTTCCACCTACCAAGGTTTTTGACAAATATATTTGACAAAAAATCTCAACTCTTAATTTAAATTAATCTAATAGTTTAGATATTCTTCTTAAAATCTTCCATAACATACACCCTTCCACTACCCCCACCCCAGCCTAATCGTGCCTCCCACTTTTCTCTCTTCTATACACACGCTATACATTGATATAGACATGGGATGAGTCTCTCTATATATATGTGCACTATACATTCTTTCATAAGAATGATCATATTAATAGATGATGTATTTTTAAACTATATTTCAGAAATCACAAGAACATGAACTTTTATTAAAAGGGCTCATGTTGAATTAATTGGAAACCTTCAACTTGAGTTCCAGTAAGGTATTTTGAAACCTATCTTCATCGATTAGCTTCTTATTTGGGCCAATGACTGAATTTTAAATCAATTCCGTTTGAAGAATTTGAAAATTCACAAAACTGTGGGTCCATTTCAATTTCTATCTAGCCAACAAAAAACACTATTAATATGTAATATAAACCTTGTATCACAAGTTCAATATGTAAATGTATATATACATACATGTAGAGAGAGGAGAGAGAGAATGTGGCAACAGGGTACGCAAGATTTAAGGAGGGTGGGGAGGGTATTTACCTAATTGGTGTTGGACGGACCCATTTGAAAATTTTAAATTGTTCTAATGAAATAAAAGTGGCCTGTTAGATCCACTTAAATTAAGGATTGAGATTTTTTGTCAAATATATTTGTCAAAAATCTTGGTACAAGGAATGCCCCCCTAAAATCTGAACACATAAACTGATACTGTGAGTGAAACTGAAAAAATATTTCCAATAACATTTTATTGCTTTCTCCTCCAGTCTTGCTAGATGAGAACAATAGTGACTCTGCAATTGTGAGCAGCAGTCAGCACCATGAGCTACGATTAAATTTGGGCATGATCTCTTTAAGTCCGGTTTCTTAGAGCCAGATCAAACCAGAATCAAGGTAAGAATTTTAATGTAAGGCAAAATCCAGGAGGTTCTCTATATGAGCCACAGTAATTTTAGCTCAAAACTGAAAATCAAAAACAGAAAACTGCAGGCGGTAAATTTAGAGTTCTGAGCATACTTACTGTGATGGGTATAACAAATTCCTAAAATCAATGTGCGTTGTATAGGTAATGCATCAATAGTGTACAATTCCATAATATGCATTTCCATCCTCAGCTACTCTTGTACATAACTAAGAGCATGTTTACAACGAAATTGCAAAAAGCCACAGAAAAAGAAAAAAAAATGAAGAAACACAAAATGCATTACACACTTAGAATATAAAAGCTTATTTAACATTTTATTCAAATAAATTAAATTAATTGTTAGAATGTAATTATTGCTAGGGAAACGGCTAATTGTGAAACAAATATTGAATTGCGTGAAAAAGGTTAGCAACAAACAGTTGCAATGCACCAATGGGACACCATATTATTTAAGGTAAAAATTATGCATAACCTGAACTGTTATGGGAATTATAAAAAAAATTACAGAATGAAAACACAAATTGTTCACTACCCCCATCAGTCAATTACCCAACAGACGGGTGGATCCAAGATGAACCAGCCAGGGGGCTTGGATAATATTTTTTAAGAGAATTTCGACAGCTTGATGTCAGATCTTCACATTTTAAAAAAACCATTGCACATAAACACAACTTCAAGTTCACGTTTGGTATACAATATTAAACCGTTCTTGACCATACAATGAACACAACTTTAACTGTAATCCACTTGCGAAACATACCGCAAATTCCTATAGGCAACACAAGGTAAACATCATATCTTGCAAATAACACCAAGCACTGTAAACAGGTATTCTGATTCAACTCTAGTCATTCAGGAAAATCCAAATCTAACAGGATTCTTCAAATTAATACACATCATCTAAGAGCAATCTGCTCAAAAATAAGTCAATCCTCTATAAATATCATTTCATTTAAATGGCTAACAATCAACCAACAAATGCATTCCTAGACAATGAATAAATGAAATAATTAGATAAAAGAAAATCGAAATCATCACTATCAATTTGATGACATGTATCAATTAGAACTTAGAAGAACTCCATTAATAAGAGGAAATAGAAATAGCACCATTAAAACATTTTGATTGACTAGAAATGGGATAATTCGAGAAGTATTAATGCATTAACATGGTAAACATGCTAGAAAAAGGGAACAAGAATTTTTGCCAAATAGATGGCAAGAATACATTTTCCAAATGAGACGAGGAAACAAAAATTTCTATTCTACTTTCTATAGCTGACAAACACTCCATGTTGAGCAAGTACGATATTCTTAAAACAACTAAAAATAATAGGTAGGGATTAGCATTGTATAGAAGCTTCCGGTTCAGGTACTAAATGAATGAGGTGGGAGATAAAAAGCATCACATTAATTAAAAAAAGCCATTGAAACCACAAAACCATGATACTTGGCAGCCACAAAATATCACACAACCATTGAAAAAATGATTATAAACCTGACAGATGCGTCCAAGTCAACACCTTTATTATTGGCTGTAAAAACTAACAAGAAAAATAAAATAATTACTTAACTTTTATATCTTTAACATCCCAACTATGCCCAAAAGGGATTATAAATGCTCTACCAGTAAACACATACATCAATATAACTAGAATAATTATTTAATTTTGAATTTTAGCATATATAAGATTTGAGAAGAAAAGGGGTATGTTAAAAACAAACCAACTGAAGAAATACTTCACAGAGAACAAAACTTTATAATTAAAGGAGGAAAAAAGAGGAATTAACTGAAAAAAGAGGAATTAACTGAAGAAAATGGTGTGCCTGGATGAAACACAGAATCACAGAATTTATGAAAGAAAACAAGTTGTGCAAATCACCTACTCAACCGATGAAATTACGAAATTTATGGAAAAAAATAATGCAGCACACAATACTCAAGGACTCAACACTCAAGATGCAAAAAGACATGGCGTTTTACCTATCAAAGACTTAAAAAAAGTCGAAACTAAGCACAAAAGATTCCCAATAGCTTGACTGTGACCAATCTGACTTCTGTTCTTGTGATCTACACTGGGCTAATGGAGATTTGAATCTGATTCACTTGCAAAACCATTTAATATCAGTACCGAATGCCATTTTTATTAAACAGACGGCCAGATTGATATAATTTAAGCAGAGTATAAATCGCAGTGGACATATATTCATTCCCTCCACATTTCATAAGAATTAATAACACGAATATTTCTTGAAAACGTAAGGAAGGCAAAGTAATGCAACAAAAATGCAATTCTAATCAAACGAGATAACATATATTCATATTGGGATATTCTAATTTACCTCAACATTCAGGAGTTCAGGGCAAAAAATTGAAACCCAATTCAGAATCAATAAACCCAAGGTGGAGGTAGAAGTGTAAAAATAAAAATCTAATAAACCGCAGATTTTAAAATTTTCAAAATTAGAACCCAATTCAAAGATATCAAGTAACTATTAACCGAGAAACAGTTTTGCAAATTTTCAAATATGTACAAAAATTTCAAAATATGGTTACATTCTACAAAAATTTCCAGAGGACTAGGAATTGTTGGTTCTTCTATCGTAGACCGCCGTGTGTGGGTGGTGGTGGTGGACCCGTGGAGTTAGATCGTTTGCCTGTATTTTTTAAATTTCTTTTATTTTTGGGTAAATTTGTCCAGGAGTCCTCAATCTTTCCTAAGTGTGGCAGATATTTCCCTTACCTTCTATTTAGGGCACCACTACCCCCAACTTTTTAATACTTATCGGAAACGTTTATTTAGACATTAAAAAAACCACACAAAACTTATGTATTATCTTACTAAAATGGAAACATTATCCAAAATGTATTTCCCTCCAACCCGATGCCACGATGACAACTTAATTCCTTTTATTTTTTTATCAAGACTAGTTAGTGTCACGGTTCGCAATGAGATTGCTATTATCATTATGCCCCGTCAAGAGTTTTCAAGAGGCGAGAAAAGTCGAATAGAGAGATTTTTGCCATCTCTAACTGCTATTGTGCTAGGTGTTGGTGACGTTATTAAAATCATAAGAAAATCCTATTTATTTTTTTTTTGTACAAATTACCCTTTTAGCTAGACGTTACATGTAGCGTGTGTTAAGGAAAAATCTTACATCAAAATATTATAAAATAAATAACCATTATATTAAGTGTTGGGCTACCCTTCTTAACAAAATTGATCTTCATAGATGGAACCTCATGTCTTAGGGCCTGCTCGAGAGTTTCAGCGTTTCGGTTATGAGTGTTTTTGAAGTACTGATTTTGAGTGTTTATGAGTGGACCGATTATAGGTAGTAGTAGTTTTTAAAAAAATCAAACCAATACTTGAGAGCCTGAAAGTTTTTTAAAAATATAATGTTACATATTTGTCTCTTAGTGAAATTTTGAGTTTATGATTTATCGTATGAAGTTTTGCACTTATAAGTGATATTTTACTTATATGTAATTTTTTACATATAAGTTAATATTTAACTTAAATATTTACTTGGAAAATGATATGTGTACATAATGGACACACATCCCTATCTATTTAAAATTTTATGTTATAAACTTTATAATTATAAATTAATTTTGTGCTTTTAGATAATTTTTACACAAGCGATTTTTTTATTTTTAAGTAACTTTTTTTATTTTATAAGTGACTTTTTGACTTATTAGTAAGATTTTTATACAAAAATAATTTATTATTATTATTTTACTAATAAGTAATTTTTAAATTATGCCCCTGTTTGGTACAAATTAAAATTTTCATTCTCATTCTTCTACTCATTTTCAACCACACATTCTTCAATAAAATAATATTTTCCATCACATCAATAACTTTTTCTTCATTTTCAACCAAACATTCTCCATCAATCTATTATTCCAGAATACGTTTTTTCTAAAATAATGTGGCTCAAACACGCCCTATAATATAATTTTATGTTTATAAATATTTTTTTATTTATAAGTTAGTATTAAACAAAATATGTTTATTAGAAATAATTATTTTTAAAGGATAAAATTAGAAGAAAATTTAAGAAACAGCCAAAAATCGCCAATTTGATAGGTTGAGAAACTGATCAAAATTACACTACACCATTTTTGGGTGATTTTTAAACCATCCAAAATTGATGCGAAAAAAATATAGCAAGTATCGATTCTTCCAACCTTTCATAAGCGGTGTCATCCAAAATCGGTCAAAACCGGTAAAAATAAAACTCCCAAGCAAGCCCTTAATACGTGGTCGTTTAATGTTTAGATAAATATTTTCCGTTACGTGAAGATACTATAAAAAGGGTAAAAGATTTGGACATGAATGCAATAAATTGAAGATTGAGAAGAATGAAATTACCAAGCATTACTCCCACTAACCACTAATATTACATTTTAAGTATGCTACGTGGCAAGATCTGATCCAGCTAGCCAACTTAACAACTGCTAATTTGACGATGTAGATCACAACAACACTTTTACTTGTCCGGGGCAATTCCGTTATAAACGTAAAAAATAAATGGCAATTCTGACATTCTACCCGCACAGGTAGGCGTATGGTCTCTGTATAAAAATAGCCAATTGTTCCCACAACACAATAATATCTCTTTCGCCCCAAAAAATCATTATTCTTTTTTACTGCGTGAATCTCAGGCAAGATCCATCTCTCTGGTACGTTTCACCGTAATTATATGTGAATCTGTGATGCATGCCTACTTGCATAAATGTATTAATACATTGACTACTTGCATAAATGTATTAATACATTGACGTATTTGTGTTGTAATGTTCTTTTTAGAGGTATATTTTTGACGGAAATTCGTTTTCTGACCGGATGTTTGTTGTTTTTATTAATTTCTAATTCGAATTTATAAGAAATGAGATCTTTTCATATAGGTTTGAGCTAATATTTAGCAGATTTAAGATTGTGTTATTGTCTTGTGGAATTTCTTGTAATGTTCTGATTTGATCTGAAGATTTTTGCATCTAACTATTACGATTCATATACTTATATTTCTTCTATTGAATTACTGGTTCAAGAATGGAAAGTTCGATTTCTTAATGTTTTTACCTCTTAGATCTATTTGATCTGGTGAAGTTTTATTCTGAAAATGCTTTATAATCTGCCTAAATGTAATTTTTAGGCATTTTCCTAAATATTTTTTGTTTGCAAGACTGTCATCGTTTGTATCTGTGATTAAATATCATGTATATATTGTGGAATGTGGATTGATTTCATAAGATAATCAAAAGCCAAGGCAAGCAGACATGATTTGACCTCGTTTTGTATTTTGATAATAGTTGCGTGATGTGATGTAATGTGTTTGTATATTTGAATATGTAGCCCTATTCATTAACAAGCATATACATTTAAATTTCCGTGCATCTACATAGTTTATTGGTGTGGTATGCAGGTAATATTGTTCATTGTATGTGTATACAGTATAATTCATCAAAAAGCTTCCAAACGTGGATTCACAGGTGTATTTGTGTAACATTGATGGGAAATGTTATTTATAAAATGTATGATCATGGTAGTGTGTCACGTGATTCCTGGGAAGCCCGTATAACTGACATTCCCATCGTTTATCCAAAGATGTTGGTTAATGGATAATTAGTGCTGACCAAAAGTGACTCAGGCACATAAAATGGATTGGATCTCTAATTATGTCATGGTATTATATGCTTTTAAATTGGACTAGACACAATTTTATTTTATGAATATCTAGTTATGCAAGTAAATGGCGCAATAAAATGCATCCCACGGTTTCATGGCACCTGTATTTAATGTGGTGACCCGGTGGATTGTAAATATAATAAACATGTATAGCTGTAGCCTGTTGGTGTTCGTGTAATGTTGATTGGACGCAATAATGTGCAGGGATCAAAAGCAAGAAGGAAAAATGGGGCTGTCATTCACAAAGCTGTTTAGCCGGCTTTTTGCTAAGAAGGAGATGCGTATTCTGATGGTTGGTCTGGATGCTGCTGGTAAGACTACCATTCTGTACAAGCTCAAGCTTGGAGAGATTGTCACTACCATTCCTACAATCGGTACGAATGTTCTGCAATTTGATAGCTCTGTTTCTTTCAATTATTGTGGTTTTTGTATACCTCCTCTGATATAATATAGTTAAAGCTGAGTCTACCCTTTAGTTCTTTTGCTCGATTATGAGTTGAATACTGCTTAATTTGTATTTTATGGGGCTTTATTATTTTTGTGCAGGTTTTAATGTTGAGACTGTTGAGTACAAGAACATCAGTTTCACTGTTTGGGATGTTGGTGGTCAGGACAAGGTGGGGAAATTTCCTATGTCTGTCCGATAACTATGCCTTCATAAAAATACATGAAGTTAAATTCAGGGTTCTATACTTTGAAATGATCAACTTTTCCCTTTCTTCTCTCATTTTTGGTAATCCTTATAACCATTGGCATGGTACAAGAATACACGGATTTCTCTATCCTGTTATCTTGCCCCTGGTGGACTGTCTTGAAGTAGTCATTTAAATAATTCATCCACATTTGCAGATTCGTCCATTATGGAGGCACTATTTCCAAAACACGCAGGGTCTCATATTTGTGGTGGATAGCAATGACAGGGACCGTGTTGTGGAGGCAAGAGATGAGTTGCATAGGATGTTGAATGAGGTAACAACTTTTTTTCTTAACTCTGTTTATTTGTTCATTTTTAACTCCTAAGGCTTTATGAATTTCTTATAAATAATCTGGGGCATATAATTCTTAAAACTACTGCTAGATATGAAAAAAAAAAAATAGAAGCTCTTTTAGGCTGATTCTAGGAGATCGATCATTTATGCAAAGAAAAAATGAATGTCTTTTTGATAGACCCCATTCTTCACTTCAATGAGTAATTGTTTATAAAACAAGCAATGTAGCGTCCAATAAGTTGCATGATGTGGACATGTGATATTGGTTAACACGATTCATGTGCTTAGACGAATTATATATCTCGTAAAAAACAAACAGATGAAGCATTTTCAATACTTCTACAAAAAATGTATGATGAAATGTGTTTTTTAGCCAATAGACACTCAACGAATTGGTGACTTTTCCAAATTGTGACGTAAGGTAAAAACAATATATTGACCAGTTGGCTGGAATCTATTGTCTGCCTGCTTCAGGATGAGCTAAGAGATGCAGTATTACTTGTATTTGCCAACAAACAAGATCTTCCTAATGCAATGAACGCTGCTGAAATAACTGACAAGCTCGGGCTCCACTCACTCCGGCAACGTCACTGGTAAACTTCTTAATCTTTATCCTTTATAGTCTGTATTCGGGTTAAACACTATAAGCCACCCGATCTATATTGTTGTTTCACTTTGGTCATTGTACTTTTTATTGTTTCCAAACTAGTCACTGAACTCCCAATTACCCTTTCAATTTAGGCCTCTGTAGCACCTCCATCTGCTAAAATATTCGAAATGCTCATGTAGTGGTGGTTGCGATGGATATGGTGGTGGGTGAAGGGGGCTGATGAGGGTTGGCAAAAAAATCAAGCCTTCATTTGGCAAATATAAATGGTTTATAAATAAGAATAGTAAGAAGAATTGTAGGGAGTCCTTTGAGTGGATAATAATGAACAATAGTTATGAATGCGTGGTTGAAATTAATATTTGACTATGAATTTAATTTTAACTGAATTTATAAACCATTTATAATTTGGTACCAAGCGGAGGCTTGAGAATTTTCTTTTTTATGCATAAGTTTTTTTCTTCTTTTAATTTTTGTATCTGTAAAAGCTCATTCTGAAAGCACAACAAGTCTAACAACATTCATTCTTGTCCAACTGGATGATAAAAACACGCACTAACTGAAATTTTTAAAGCCACATTAGCATTGACAGTGTCTAAGTGAAAACAAAAATGAAAACTCAGCTAATAATTCAGAATTGAAAAGGGTTTGGTGATCAAAATGAAATAATGCTATAACTCAGGTGATATCGGTGTTTTTAAACCTTTGTATTTTGATGCGCTATTTATTATTGCTTTATGCCTTGGTTTCTATCGCTTCCCAGGTACATCCAGAGTACCTGTGCTACATCTGGGGAAGGGCTTTACGAGGGGCTCGATTGGCTCTCCAATAACATTGCTAACAAGGCAAGTGTACAATCATACAATACTTCACAGAAAGTCATTACCGAATATGCCTTCCAATAATTCGCTTTCTGTTTTCTGTTTCGATTTCTTATCCTCTCATTCCGACATTTCTCCCGTTTTACAGGCATAAAGCTATATGGAGTTTTTGTGAGTCGATGCTTATTAGACCCAGCAGCTGGGTTCTTATCTAGCCTTATACATTTAGTCCGTGTGTTTATGGATATTCATTTTAAGCTGTCTTGTTTAGTTCACGACAGCTTTAAGCAATCTAAAACACAATGATGGTTTGTTTTATGTAATTGCCAATATTTGTCTAGTTTGGACATATCAACCCACAATTTAAAACTAAAATTGTGGTTATTACATATTATATGCCTAGGCCGGTCTGAATATGAGCTGAGCCGTCTTGGTCGTCTACCAAGACGACGTGACTTGTTTACACCTCTAGTTGTGTGTGTATAGAGTTATGTATGTGTTTGTATTTGAATAAGAAGCATTGCTATATTGATGGTAAAAAATATGGAGCTTTGAGATTGTAGCAAGTTAAGACTCGGTTATTTTTCATTGATATAGCGTTTACATGGTTGATGACTTGACTTGGCTCGGCTCATTTCAGTTCAGTAGAAGCATACAATTGTAGAACTTAATAATCAGTATTTTGATACGATCCTTACTGTTGTGTCTCAGATTTCCCGAATATTGTTGCTTAATAACCGGAAACTCCTGTTGAATTTGCAATCAGTTGGAGATGAGAAAGTTGGATTGCGGATTGAGAAATAGAAATTAGCTACTGGTTGTTGAATGAATTTTATCAAGTGCACTCAATAAAGGATCAATGTAACGTGTTTATTGAATGAGTGAATGAACAAAGAAATTGACAAGTTACAGGCTATTGGAGAGGCCCGGTCTCTCCTCCCTCCCTTTTATCTACTGACTTCATAATTCAATACCCTTCAACCCCCCATTTCCCTCCATATTTATTTACAATCCCTACTACAAACTATTACACTTTTACCCCTATCTAATTAATTTATGCCGACTTGGCAACTCCCTTCTTCCTTCTTGCATACGTGAACCGGATTGGAGGTCTATCAGTACCTGTCGCTCCGAAATCTACCTTGTCCTCAAGGTGAAAGCAAAGAAATTGTAGTCTAACTGTTTCAAAAGGCTCCTAGGTTGCCTCAAACTCTGGCAAATTCTTCTACTTAATCAAGATATTAGGACCACAAGCCGTGTGGTTAGGATTAGAACGTATTCCAAGGACAGACTCTGGTTCCAAAATAAACTCTCCATTTGTTGACAGTTGGGGAGGAAGAGACGAAACTGATTGCAAGTTGCCAATGGACTTACGGAGTTTGAGATACATGGAAAACCGGGTGGATCACAGCTGTAGGGGAAGTTTTAGTTTGTATGCTACTGGCAAACCTTCAACTCCACTTCGAACGGTCCATAGTACCTTGGGGACAGCTTCTCAAAAGGCCGTTTAGCCACAGACTTATAGCGGTATGGATGAAGTTTGAGATAGACTAAGTCCCCCACCACAAACTAAATGTCACGGCGATATCCATCTGCAATCTCTTTCATCCTCAACTGTGCTCTAGAGAGCTGCACCTTTAAATCCTTTAAAACTTCATCGCGGTTTAGTAAGAGTTGCTCCACCGAAGAGTTGGTTGTCATCCCCTTCTCAAAGGTAAGAATCTAAGGTGGCTCCCGGCCATACACAATCTGAAAATGAGTGTGCTTGGTAGCAGTATGGAAGGAGGTGTTATATCAAAATTTAGCTCAGTGTAAGTATTGACTCCACACCCTTGGTCTGCTAGAAGCAAAACACCGCAAATACGTTTCCAAACACCTATTTACTACCTCCGTTTGCCCATCGGAATGTGGATGATAGGCGGTGCTATGTTTAAGGGCGGTTCCCTGGGCTTTGAAAAGTGCAGTCCAAAATGTACTCATAAAAATCCTGTCCCGATCCGAAATCATAGAGTGAGGCATGCCATGGAGCCGTACCACCTTGCGAATAAACACCTGAGCAACTATGGGGGTAGTAAAAGGGTGCTTTAACCCAACAAAGTGTCCATATTTACTCAGAAGATCCACAATGGCCAAGATGGTATCAACTCCACCTGATCGCGGCAAGCCCTAAATAAAATCCATTGAAATATCCTCCCAAACTAACTCGAGTATCGGCAACGGCTGTAAAAGTCCTCCAAGGGACAACGCAATATACTTATTTTGCTGACAGACAGCACATTCCGCCACATAGTCCTTCACCCTTTTTTTCATCCTAGACCAAAAAACTTCTCTAGCGACATGATTGTAAGTCTTAAGAAACCCTGAATGACTACGGAACTTGGCATCATGGCATTCCTGCAACATGAGAGCCACAAAGGGCGAAGTATTAGGTAACACCACCTTTCCATGATAGCACAAGATACCATCCACCAAAGCATATCATGTTCGTGTATTGAGTCCCTCATGTAGGTCCTTTACTACTTTTCCCAGTACCTCATCTGCAGCAACCTCTTTCTTAATCTCTTCTAGCTGAAGGATCTTAGGGGTGGTTATGGCCAGGCAATTTATTAATGCCTGGATTCTGAAAAGAGCATCGGCGACCTTGTTCTCCAATCCGGGATGATACTGAATGTCGAAATGATATCCCATCAATTTAGTGAGCCACTTCTGATGATCCTCACTCACCAAGCGCTGCTCTAACAAAAACTTCAAACTCCATTGATCCGTTCGTACTACGAAATGCCTGCCCAACAAGTAATGACGCCATTTTTGGATAGCAAATACTACAGCCATTAGTTCTCTCTCATAAACTGAATGCTGCCTGACACACTGAGGAAGAACTCTACTGAAGAAAGCAATAGGATGGTTATCCTGCATTAAAACTGCCCCTAACCCGTGACCGGAAGCATCAGTTTCAATCACGAACTGCTTAGAGAATTTGGATAGTGCGAGCACTGGAACACTGATCATTGCAGCTTTGAGGGCCTGAAACGCAGTTTCAATTTTCTCATCCTATCGAAACCTATCTTTCTTAAGCAGCTCAGTTAAGGGCCAGGCAACTTTGGCATAACTAAACACAAAAGGCCTATAGTACCCGGTGAGCCACAAAAAACCCCGAAGCTCCTTGAGAGTGCGAGGACTAGGACAATTGACCATAGCTTCAATTTTTTACTGATCAGCTAAGGCCCCTTTTTAAGAAATCACATGGCCGAGATACTCCACTTCCGATTGTCCGAACAAACATTTTTTTCTCATTGGCGTACACCTTATGGTTATGCAAAACCCCCAGTACGGCGTCCAGATGTTGTAGGTGTTTCTCAAGCGATTGACTGTAGACCAAGATGTCTTCGAAAAATACAAGGACAAACTTCTGCAAGTAAGGTCTGAATACTTCGCTCATCAAACGTTGGAAGGTTGCTGGGGCGTTCGTTAACCCAAAGGGCATGACTAAGAATTCGTAATGCCCATCGTGGGTGCAAAAAGCAGTCTTGGGAATATCCTCTGGCCTTACTCTGATCTGGTGGTAGCCAGACTTCAAATCCAACTTCGAAAACACCTGAGCCCCATGTAACTCATCTAACAACTCATCAATCACAGGGATAGGGAAACAGTCAGGCACTGTAACCTTGTTAAGCGCTCAATAATCGACACAAAATCTCCATTTACCATCTTTTTTCTTTACCAACAAAATTGGGCTCGAGAATGGACTTAAACTCGGCTAGATAATTCCCGCAGCGAACATTTCTTGACCAGTTTTTCGATTTCATTCTTCTGAACGTACGGGTAATAGTAGGGTCGTACGTTCACTGGAGCTGCCTTTTGCTGTAAAAGAATTGCGTGATCCCATGCTCTCGAGGGTGGAAGTTCGTTTGGCCATTCAAAAATTTGATGTTGATTTCGCAACAACTCTTTAATAGAGATGTGAACTTTAGCCACGATAGCATCTTGTTCCACTCCTAGGCTTCCCAACTCCAGCAACATGCCTTGCTCCCCTTCCTTATACGACTTCAACGACACTTGCGTCTCATCCAAAATAGGGTCTCCTTGTAGCACAATAGTTTCTCCGCCAATTTTGAAACGCATGGTTAAGGTACCCCAGTTCACTTTCATCTTACCTAGTGTCTCCAACCACTTCATCCTAAGGATCACATCTATACATCCCAACTTCAGAGGCAAGTAGTCTTCGATCACTTCAATATTCAACATCGAAACTACCACGCCCTTACAAATCCCGCCTTATTTAACTGATAATTCAGTACTCATTAAGGTCCCGTAGCTGGCGGAGCCCGTGATGTGCAAATTCAACTTCTGGACGAGCTCACTAGAAATGAAGTTGTGGGTAGCTCCACAATCAATAAGAACTACCAGAGATTGCCCCAATATCACCCTACGCAATTTCATAGTTTTAGGCTCAGTAAGCCCTACCACAGATCTGATAGATAACTCCACTGGCTATTCTTCTTCTTCTTCCTCCTCCATCCCCTATATTGGTACCTCAGCTTTCCCTTCCTGCACTAAGAGCACATGTAGCTCCCCGTTCTTACATCGGCGACCCGGAGAAAACCTCTCATCACAACGATAACACAGCCCTCTTTCCTGCTTCAGCTGTAGCTCGGTGTCGTCAACCGCCTAAAGGGTGGCGCCGCCTTAGCCACCTGCACTGATCGCTGAGTTACGACGATAGGAGATATGGGTAAATCGCGTGGGTTGGGCACTACCAATTGACTCTGCTGGCCGATGTGTGGAACTTGCAAAGCCCCCTTCTGATATACGCCCATGTAATTGGGCTGTTTCCAACTGGGCTGGTTAAAGGACAGTTGGAGCTAAAGATTTTAGTTCGAACTAGGCCGCCTAGAGTTTGGGCCAGTTTGAAGGATTGATTACGGTCTTCAACCCGTTGGGCCAATTCCATGATCTGGCCCAATCCTTGTGGCCTAACCATCTTAACTTTGCTCTAATTATTGGATTCGGCCCATTTATGAAATTTCCTTCCAACATTGCTTATGGAATCTTCGGCAGAGGCACAGCTAACAGCTCAAACAAACGACGATAATCCCTCACTGTTCCTTCCGGTCTCAATGCTAAAAACTTCTCCAACACGCTGCCCTCTTGCGCGGCCAAAATCTCTGCAACAACAGAATTTTGAGATCTTCCCAACACGTGAATGGTTGCCATCTGTTTTCCCATTGATACCAAGCAAGTGCCTCACCCTCGAAACAAACTGCGGCGCCCTCGACCTTCTCCCAATTAGTGAATTGATTGATGTTGAAATATCTTTCCGCCCTCAAAACCCAAGCGTTTGGTGATTCTCCGTTGAAAACGGGTATATCCAGCCGACGACTTTTATGGTCCAATCTTCCACTCTTCTCGATCGATCCTTCCCCCGGTACACCCTCGCAACTCCTGGGAGTTGATTGGAACATCAGAGCTCATCGTCGATTTCGGTGAGTTGGTCGAATTTCCCTTTTCCTTACTTCCGTTCTCCTGTTTGCCCCACTTCAACAATACCGAATCCAATTTCTCCATTATGCCCTCCATCTCTCTTTGAAGCTCCGTTTTCATTATGCCTACCTCCTCCTGCAACCTATCGAATCTCGACTCCAGTTGTTCCACCTGATCGGCTATCGTCATGTTCATAGATCTCAACGGCTCTGATACCAAAATTTATAGGATCTGAATATTGTTGCTTAATAACCGGAAACTCCTATTGAATCTGCAATCAGCTGGAGATGACAAAGTTAGATCGCAGATTGAGAAATAGAAATTAGCTACTGGTTGTTGAATGAATTTTATCAAGTGCACTCAATAGAGGATCAATGTAATGTGTTTATTGAATGAGTGAATGAACAAAGAAATTGACAAGTTCTAGGCTATTGGAGAGGCCCAGTCTCTCATCCCTCCCTCTTCTGTACCGACTTCATAATTCAATACCCTTCAACCCCCCTTTCCCTCCATATTTATTTAAAATCCTTACTACAAACTATTACACTTTTACCCCTATCTAACTAATTTATGCTAACTTGGCAACCCCCTTCTTCCTTCTTGCATACGTGAACCGGGTTGGAGGTCTATCATATTTTTAGTCATATAATGTCATTGAGAAGTACTAAGTTTAGTTACAAAGTCATGATTTCTAGTTCTTTTATGTCAAAGCTAAGCGTGATTTTGTGAAATCGTATCGATAGATCAGACCAAATTGCTACTCAAGAAATGATGGAATGTCTTGTATGTATTCATGTCTTTAATAAAAGTATCTATATAGGCAGTGTAACATTCATCTTTGAAGGCTCGAAATTTTGGGTTCTATAAAGGTAGCCAATAATCCTTGCATGCATGGCAAAACCTACCATCTCTCTGGGATGATAATGCAATTTTTTATGTCATTATGATAAGTCTATTTGTCGATTAAATTCATTTTATTGAGCATCACCTTTATGTGAAGTACACTTCCAAAGACTATGTTTAAACCTTTTTTGAAAAAAAATAAATAAGCATGCAATCTTATTTATTAAATACTTAGAAAAGAAAACACAATTTTCCTTAACGTCGCACAAAGGAACAAACTAATGAAGAGATGCAGGACTGTAGCTTTGAAATTTGAATTACAAAGTTTTAAAGTTAACTCAATTAAATATAGAATTTATTCAATTTATTTAAATTTATATTCAACACAATTCCATCAACCTTAATATTTACTTTTCATGAACGTGTATAACTTTTATAAATAGTAACTATCTAGGACTCAAAGAATCAATTCTAAAAGTACACGTTTAACTATCTCGATAAATGCTTAAAATTCTATTTATCGTGGACCTATTAATAGGTACAAGCAAAAAAAGCAAAAAAGTATAGTCCATTGGAATATACCTCATGGTCCTCATCAGAATACTGAATAGAATTAGTCCTTATTTGTCTTCATTTAAAATAAAATATTTTAATTTCTATTTTCAATCAATCATTAACACAATAAAATATTTTATACGTAAATTCAAAAGTTTTCTCCATTTTTTAATCACGAGTTTTTCAAAAAATCACTATTCAAAATATCGTTACCGTCAAACAGGGGCTTAGCAAGTTGCAGAGATATTGCATATACATGAAAATCCAAGGAACATAAATATTTACACTACACAAAGGCATATCTTTAAGGCTTTGAGATGAAATATATTCTTTTACTTTTGAGTTTTAACACTTGGCTATTTAATATAGTTCCATATGTTCTTGATACTTGAATGTCTTTTCATTTTATTTTATCTTTCCTTTTATTAAAGATTGGATCTTTGTATATCAGTGATGCGAATTTCATGATGTTGATATCAACTTTAGTACACCGATCAAATCATAGCAAAATTTACAAAATTGGGAAGTATCGAAAAACTAGGTGAACATAAATAGAGTGATTGCATAATATATATACTCATGATCATCACTAAAAGAATGTGGACATAAGAGGAAAAATACTAGTTGTCTATAAAAAAGTATGAACAATGAATTTATTCAAAAAATTAGGTACTGAATTCGTTACATAGTAGTGATTAATGTTTCCTTCTAAACAATAAGGATGAGTTTGATTGCTAATATTTTTCATGAAAAATATCCTTTTTAAATCCAAATTCATACTTTTGTACTGTATGATTGATATTTGTTTATGAAAAATATTTTTCCTACTTTTGGTCATGTGACCATATTTTCTTCAAAAATAAGGAAATTATTTCTTTTAGGTGAATATGATTTTATTTTTCATGTAATTCACTCGCTCTCTCTCTAATTTGCTTCCTCCAATCTATCTACCAATAAAAGATGGACACATATAACATTTTTCTACATTGAAAATTAAATCAGACAAACACATTTAATTAACAATTTTCGTACAAATAAGTTCTAGGCGCCTAGAATGTATTTTCTTTCCAACCAAATTTCATACTTGCAATTAAATATACCTTAAAATACATTCATATGTAGAAGTCACTTATGGATTCAAAAGAGTGTAAGCTTTAGAAAATATGGTAGCTTCATTAGTCTCCTAATGAATTTTCACTAGTGAGTTAGCCATATAGTACGCTTAACATGTTTCAATATAATTTTTATCTTTAATCATACTTATATTTTTACATGTCTATCCAATGTCTTAAGTATATCCTATATAAAGATTCCACATAATGGGATTAGATACCCAATAGTTCGAATCGTAAACGATGGATGTTAGATGTTGTGTGTATTGATACGTGCAATAGCATAGCTAAAAAGTTAAGTATCTCATTTGAAGAGTATGAATATAAATAAATTCACTTCACCGAATTATATTTGTTTGATACACAGAGTTTTCTTATTCTATTACAAGGATTTCGTTAATTAAAGAACAAGTTGTAAAAGGTGCACGATTCTAGCTTTAAAGCGGTGAATACCAAGAAACCTTCCCAAGGAATACCTTTGGCGGCTGCAATTATTCAACCATGGGCTAAAGCAAGAGGAAAGACAAAAAAAAAAAAAAAAAATTCAGATAAAAAAGTGCTTGCACATAGAAGATAGAACTCTTTTCAAATTTATACAAACTTCGATTTTTTTAATTTTTTTTTTTTTAATCATTGCTACTTTCAAACACAAATTTGTATCCACATTCTCTTGAAAAGTGTGCCACCTTTCTGAATATATAGAAAATTATATTTAATAATTTTTTCCAATATCTTTTATTGGGTTTTCCTCGTTAATATTTATAGTTAACTACAAGTTTTCAACTTAAAAAATTCATTAATTATTGTCGCTTATTGCTTAATACCAAGTTTGTCACCAATTTTCACTATAGTTGTGTCGTACAAACTTTTATTAAATTGTCAAATTGCGTTCATAAAAACATGATTCATTTCAAATTTCTAGACCCTCATCTAAGTAGAAAAGTGAAGTCTAAACTTATAAAAATATTTCTATTCATAAGCAGTGTTTACTGATTCTTTATGATGTATCATCAATTAATTTGCTATCTTAAATCTTATACTTAAGATAACAGTTAAAGTTGAAAATGTGAAAGTTACGTGACAATCTAACAAGACAGACTCCTTTATTTTGGAGACAGTTTAAGCAACTATAATCACCAGCTTGTTACTAGAGCAATAAATTGAGGACCTATAATGCAATTGTCCCTTTTAATTCTGAATATATTCCTAAAAGACAGTGACACCCACTTGATGCCATCTCGTTTAAGCTGTCATTTCACTGCTATCAGAGAATTATTAAAAGAAAAAGACATAAAAATACAAAATAGAAAAAGCTTGAAAGAATATTATTCTAAGAATTAAACTAGCTTGACATTCTATGACGTGATAAAATCGAGATCATTGATTGTTTTAAGTGTTATTGAAATCAATAGTAAAATTGTGTGTCACATTATAAAATGTAAACAAAACTGTCAACCAAAAATATAAGTATAACTGTTTCCAACTGAACGCTACTAATACTAGTTAAATCCTAGCCGTTCATTAGGTGAAAAGGCTAGATCATGATTCATGAATTGTAAGACGAAGGAACAAATATTGTTCATTCATTACTTCCATACATGACCCACGACTTTAGACAAAATGCATACCAAAAAAAAAGGGGGGAAAAAAAGAAAGAAAGAAAACCAAAAATATTTTACGATATTTAATTTGAATTTCATTTGAAGTTCATTTAACATGCATGAATGTCAATCTCATCGGAGGCCTATATAAGGAGAGCCAAAGTTTCCAATCAAAGCACAAGAACCAAAATCCTTGTGAATCTTGAATACACATTCTAAGATCAAAAGAAATGGCCCCAGAACTAGCTAAAGATGCCTTCACCGGCACTGGGAAAGTATCGATGGCTCCGAAAGACTCAAGTCGGGCTTATGTGACATTCTTGGCTGGCACTGGTGATTACTATAAGGGAGTGGTTGGTTTGGCTAAAGGGTTGAGAAAGGTGAAAAGTGCTTACCCTCTTGTGGTGGCAATTTTACCTGATGTGCCTGAGGAACATCGTGAGATCTTAAGGTTACAAGGTTGTATTGTTCGAGAAATCGACCCTATTTATCCACCTGATAACCAGATTCAATTTGCAATGGCCTATTACATCATCAATTATTCTAAGCTCCGTATATGGAATGTAAGTATAGATTATACACTATCGTTATTGATGATGGTACTAGGGTTTTTTATTTATGCATGCATGTTTAAGCATCTTATTCTTCTTTTTCTAGTCTAGATCACAAGTTAAGATTCTACTGGAGTCACTCCATTTGAAATTAATAGACCATTTAGTGCGTGTGCGCGTCTGTGTTAATTCAATTGCATTTTTTGCGAGTACTCCATTTGGTCCATTACTAGATTTAATGGAAGACTTATAATAGCATAACAACTACAAGAAACCAAGCATGGCCTACCTCTCATGTTCTACCAAGATGACTGTCACCTTTATAAAATGTGGCCTCTTTCGGCCAAATCAAGGTCTCAATTACCACCTAAGTCATTCGTCCTTAATTTATTCTCAATCAGCACCACATCCACTTGTTATTTGTATATTCTCATTTCTTGTCTATTCGTTTTAGTACGATCAACTTCCATCTGAACGTGCCCATTTTCGATGTATCGTCTTATTGACAACCACCGTAATCACCTAACCTTTATCCTTTTTTCTCATTAATAATATAGTTCGAGGAGTACAAGAAGATGGTATACCTCGATGCAGACATCCAAGTTTATGAAAACATAGACCATCTCTTGGACAAACCTAACGGTTACTTCTATGCTGTAATGGATTGCTTCTGCGAGAAGACATGGAGTCACTCCCCACAGTACTCCATCGGGTATTGCCAACAGTGCCCAGATAAGGTTAAATGGCCGGCTGAAATGGGTTCACCTCCTCCATTGTATTTCAATGCTGGGATGTTTGTGTTTGAGCCAAACAGACTCACTTATGAAAATCTTCTTCAAACTCTCACTGTTACTCCACCAACACCATTTGCAGAGCAGGTGAGCTGTGTTTGTGTTTGTGTGTTTTTACATAATATCAAACACTTCAATCTAATTTGGGATTTCCCAGAACCTTTGAAAAGCGATTATGCTTAAACGGGTATTCAGCTAGCTACTTAGATGACTCCCCAATGGCCAATATCGAGTATATAAACAGTAAGATGTTAGGAGCTATATTAGGGTTTCAGTTCAGATTGCTTACATATTATGTGAGTTCTCAGTAAGTAAATTTATAAATGCACATATTCTTTTAGGCATGTTTGGTATGTAATACTAGACAATACATATTTTCTTATGCATGTTTGTTGCGCAGTACTAGACAATACAACTAATGATAAAATTTGAACTTCGTTTTCTTGAATACTGCAGCCTGGTATTGAACCTTACATTTTACCAAACAAACCACCAGGTTTGAGTGTCACGTGGCTAGCATTCTTATGCGGCCCAATTGCTATATAAAATTTGGTTGAAGAACTAATGAAACCGTTTAAGTAGGCCATGTAGTAAGATTTTTTGAACTGAGATTCTAATTGTTTTACTTGTAAATGACAGGACTTCTTGAACATGTTCTTCCAACAAACCTACAAACCCATTCCACTGGTTTATAACCTGGTTCTTGCTCTGCTATGGCGCCATCCTGAAAATGTTGAACTCGATAAAGTCAAAGTTGTTCACTACTGTGCTGCTGTAAGTAACTACTATCGCAAAACTTTTCCTATTCTAGATATGAGTGCGTATTTGTATGTAGTGTTAGATAGTGTAATGAACAAGAACTTAACTTCTTTTAGCTTTAACTTCTTTTAGCCAAGCTTAAAAGAAGGTTAAATTTACTTTTAAGTAATTTCTTATTTCAAACTTGCTTGAAAATTGTTAATTTTTTTCTTATTAGTAAAAAATTACATATTTTCCTATACGTGATACTTCCAAAATAAGTAACTAACTTTCAAAAACTATTACTTTATTCCAAAATATTACTTACTGACTAATATGGAGATTTTCTTTAAACTAATTTTTCTAAGCTTAGTCAACCATACACTTAATATTGTTCAATAGGTGCAGCTTCGTAACTGCACAGTCCACCTTTCTCGACAAGCCTTAGGGGCCTTTTAATACTTGTGTAAAACTGTATTTCACTAACATGGTTTAATGTCCTAACAGGGATCAAAGCCATGGAGGTACACAGGCAAAGAAGCCAACATGGACAGAGAAGACATCAAGATGCTAGTCAATAAATGGTGGGACATTTATAATGATGCATCTCTTGATTTTAATGCTGAAGAATCTGAAGTTTCAGAGGAAAATACCTTCTCAATACCATCAATCATGGATGCAGTGCCTGAGCCTGCAGGATCCTACATTCCTGCTCCTTCTGCTGCATAAAAGAAAGAATTTATCTTTATAATTGTGTGCGACTGAAAAATAAGCATATATAGTTTGTTGCTGTATGGTTATGATCTAATCATATATATCTAGCAGTAAATCAAGAAATGAGCAAGTTTTTTTCCTTGCAACTATTATAAAAATCTATTATTATCTGAAATGATAAAAGGACTCTTTGTCACAGATTAGGCTTTTGTTCGAATCAGTCCTCCAACCTATCCTCGTACCCAACGAACTCTATGAAATGTCTAATTGAACAAATATTAATGCTTACCAACTGAAACACTTCATAATACATAATTGGCTTAGTGCTTGTCAATTGCATCAGACACAGCAACTGGAAAATAATCAATCTTAAAATGGACCCTTCTAGAGCACCACATCAAAATAGGATTAACCGATCAAATGCTTAAGCATCAGAGACTATTAAGAACATCAGTATGCTAAAACTGAATTTTCACACTCCAACGTAATAAGCATAAAGCACAATCCAATCCAGTGCAAGTCACTTTTGAAATTATGTAGCCCTCCAAAAAATGAGTATATTACAACCAACACGGTCAAATAATGCATGACTAAGAACACTTGCAGATCTCAAGAACCAAAAGCTTCCTCACATTCTTCATATTCCTCGTCTAGGGTATCTAGTTCCTGGATTACTTCATCGTCAAAAAGAAAAGATGCAGCTTCTCTGGTTCTTTGAGGCTTACTATCATTTAACCCTACGGCAGAAATTATCTTCTCTTTGATGAAATCCTCAACAACATTTCTTGTGATTTCTTGAAACTGCAATCCAAGAAGAGAAATGCACTCTCCTTTGAAACTCAAGTCATTTGAAGAAAAGATCAGACCAGCAATTGTTTTGGCAAGATCGGGTGCATAATTGCAAATCTGAGGAATGAAAACAGATTTCAAAACCTCAGGACAAATTTATGGGAAAGAGAGAGAATAATTTCAAGTTTAAAAGAGGTTCGTCTTTTATCATGAACAATCTATATATATTGGGTAGAAAAAGGATCCACATCTAACCTTTTTCTACCGGCATAATTTTCTTTCGACTTTTGAGGGTGAAATGGCCAGATGTGTTAATTCCAGCATAGTTTTAAGTTTTCTAATAGTTCATTTGAAAGAAATTAACAAACATCAACCATTCCGTGCCAAAACCATAGAATTTACTAGTACCAAAAGGCTAAAAGAACCCTGGTTTCAGATGATATAACTCATCATGTCAGGAGAAAATTTGTTAGTTGCTACTAATCATTGCAAACTCCAGCAATTACGGTGTTGGAATACAGTAAAAATAAACTAAAGAAAATCCAATTTATGCTTTAGACTAATATTAATGCAATGATGAACCACACTGTATTTTGTGGATAATGATATTCTTTGTCTTATCATTAAAGAGGCTGTCATCCTTGAAACCAGAAATAAAGACATAATATTTGAAGTACTGTTGATGGTATTTATTAAAATATTTTAGGTTTTCTTTAGGCATTACTTACAATGTGTTTTTGGGAAATGCAAATATGATTGCACCATAGACATTTTATCTACATAATTATATAAATAACCTTGAAAGAGATGCACAAAAACTGACTCATAAGAGATCTGCTTTGAGAACACTCCCGAAAGATTTTCCTAGCTTGATCCTAAATATCATAGTATTTTTAAGCAGCTAGACTACTTCATTCTACCTTAAGTGCACGTTCACTGAGTAGAACTCCTCCATTCTTTTCCTTCAGTTCATTCAATGCAAGCTTGACAGCTTTTCTGGTAAGACTTTGATCAACTTGGCTGCTTTCTTTGCAAGGCAGTATCAAGACTGTGGCAGCAAGTTAAGGAACAGATACAAGGAAACATATATGCATTAGAGACACTACAAGTAAAAGCCTGTCACTGTAGTTGGATATCTGAAGAGATTGTGACAGATTGCATTCATTATAATAGAATAGGATATTGTTTGTGGTAACTGTGGAGGACAATGTCAATGTGGGCAAATGGTGGCAAGTTCTGCCATTCTAATAGTGTGCACCCATCTTGAACTGCAATGCTCCTTAAAGTTAATCCATAATCTTTCCATTTAATGCTTGTTAATGCATCCAGAGATGATTGTGAAATTGAACAAGGTGAGTAGTCCTTGAAATACAGGATCTAGACAGAGAAATTAAAGATCAATCAAGAAATACAGACACACATGAAGATAATTTACTTTTATTATACTTGGTAAGGAGTAAAAACCATTAGTAGCAACCAAACCAGGAAAACAAGAAGAACAAAAGATAGTAATATCGATATAGTAAAGTTCAAATATTCAAGTCCATATAGTTCAATATATTTACTTGAATACAATCATATCTTTTTCCTCACTAGGATGGGAGAAAATAAGGTTTCTTAACAAGTTCTTGACAAGGAAACTATAGCAATTTACTTATTTTAGTTTCTGTTGTTCATTTTCAAATTGATCATATTGACCAGGTTTTCACAACCATCTGGTCAAACAAACATTATTAGGTACCAATGATTCGAAAGCATACATGCAATTGCAAGAGAAGAGGTATGAAGTAGCTCAGTGCTGTAATGATTTCAGCTTTGATTTAAGTTATAGACTTGAGCATACAAAACAACCAAGTAGATTCCATGATCAGACTTCAGGAAACTTGCAGCGGACATTTGGTAGTGAAAATTCTTTGGACCTCGAAAGAATTTGTGGATATTTCCATTTAAATCTTCTTGTTCCTATTGCAGTATAGAACAGATGACGTATATAACTTGCATTTTTTAAATACGAAAGCTATTGCTCTGTTACCAAGAACAAACCTCTGTTTTCTTATCATAGGCCCTGAAGCAGGAGGGCTGGGCTGTCTCTGGTATTTCGCTAATAATAATCACGACTTCCATCACCTGTCCATTACTTCGTTGGTTTCCAGTGCTACATGCTACTCCGCTGCCAACTTTTAGATACTCCCTGGTGCTATTCACCAAATAAAATGCCAATTCGATAACAGATAATATCAAAGATGATATGATAAAATCTAAAACTTTAAACCAGCACGTGAAACTTTTAATGACTAATATCCTTAATAATGCAGATGCGTGTTGTCTATACAACAACAAAGTAGAAAGAAGTAACTTTTGCAGTAATTATACTTTTTTTGTAATCCACGCCAATGTAATTCTCACTAAGCTTGCACTTTAAATGTCCTGAATAATAAGATAACATATAAGGATGCATTAAGTAGAATGGTGCCGACCATTACAGCTCCTACATGAGGTGAGGTTAAATAATGTTCCAAATGAAGAGATGTTTGAATGCAGTGAATGAATTATGACAAACAATGCAGTGAATGCATAATGGCTCTACAGGAGCTATCAAATGGAGATGGAGAAAAGGAATAATTCTTGTACGGAATATAAAGAACCTCTAACTTTTTTTCTTATGAGTGTCAGTTTCTGAAGCACTTAGTGTCCTACAGATATATATCAACATGAAATAAGTGCAATGCAAAGATATACCAATCTAATAAATTACAAAAGAAAGTGAAATCTACAAGTGAGAACTCACCCAGTTGAGAAGCAACGGTGGCAAACGTCATTCAGTCTATTACCATGCTTAGAAACATATTCTTCAAAGCCTGACTTCAGGTGGTCAATATTTGGTGCAGATGAAGGTAAAGAACTGGAAGCAAGTTGAAGCATATGACTTTCACACTGTGACCTTAAATTGCCACCAGAATCAACCAATAATTCAATTGCAATCTTCTGGAGAGAATAAAAAATGATCAACTAGTCAGCAGCAATAAACTTGGCAATGGTCTGGAAACAGTGCAATCTAATAATTTGCAACTCAAGCATCATTATGATCATATATGTGCCAAAAGAAGGGACTTTTGTCATAGCTAAAACCCTATTTTGCAAAGAAATAAAATATAGATAAACCTTATTCTTCAATAAACTTAAATAATTCTCGATGGTGCAGCCTAGACACTACAATATATGAATCGCAGGCTTGTGTATGAGAAATTCATATATTTCAACCTGTTATCATTATTTAACGAGGTACGATGCTCTTCCATTGAAGTGCATAAAATGGGAAAAGAACTCATTTAATGTTGGTGAACTAAACATTAACATAGTTGGATATATGTTTTATATAGAAAATTAGTTTAAATTATTTGACATGCCCATAGCTCCTGATACCCAAGTGTGTGATGTATGACGTGAGTACACCAAAGTGTTTATAAGAATTCATGCTATACAGAATCAGTCAATCAGGTAAATATAAGTAAACTGACACACTTACAGAGCAGTTTCAAGAAAAAGAAATCACTGGTAAGAACATTTTTCAAAGCAGGAATTGGGGGAAGAATTAACATAGAGAATCTGAAAAGTTCATATGAACTTACAGGAGTTTTCAGCATGAGCATCTGCAGAAACAGTCATGAAAAGGAATTAAAAGTCAACAACTAAATGAACTGACTAGCCACCGGCAACCAGATACAGAACGTGAGAACTGTGGCTTGAACAATAAAAATAAACGAAGAATCCAACCTTACGGAGAAAAAGAGATATCTCTCTCAGTAAATCATCAATATTTTCAGATATCGATAATGATACTTCAGTTCCGCTGCAAAAGAAAGTAAAAAAGCAAAACAAAACAGTAAGATCAATAGCAGCAGAACAGTCTTCCATATCAGTGAGAAAAAGTTGGAAGGAATAGCATGCCTGAATTTTGCACCATTCTTTGTTACTGAATGTAGTTTTGTCATCCTTCTTGAGGAATCAGTTTCCGTCAGATTAACTTTGAAGTGATGTATCTCTTTATCAGATATGCCTTCAGCAAGAAAACATGTAAAATTGATGAAAATAGAGGATCAAACCACGATATTTACTCCTCGTTCCTAGGTTTCTTTTTATTTAAATAGAAAAGCGCTTTAAATTTTTGAAATACATGTCTTTTATTATATCATTCCTTTTCTCGTCTCATAAATTGTACTGTTCCTAAAGATAATCCAAAAGGAAAATTTTTTTTTTACTGTTTCATGGCAAATTATCCCAAGGATATATATATATATATATATCACACATGTCAATGTTACCTATTGATAATTAAGCCTTCGTGTTCTTTTCTCATTTATTATGGGTTAGCGTATCAATCTTTTCAGTAAATCAAGGATAACTTTACCCAATGTAAGGTGTATATATATATATATATATACCCTGCATTGAACAAAATAACCTAGGCTCTCATATGGCATTTGCAGCACAGGAAACTGTTGGAAAATATTCCCACTTTCATGCAAGTAAAACATAGTTAGCTTACATGCTGACAAAACTAACAAAATTTTTAGCTTGCAGAATGGATATATGGGGTTAAATGAAATTAGAAAATCACCCTAGAAGAGAACTTACTGGTGGTAGCAACACAAATCACTCCATCTGCATCGTCAACGGTACCAATTGTCAGAAAACCGATGGATCATAAGTGCAGAGTGTTGTCTATAAATTTTATTGGAACACTCAACAACAGTAACGAATGCACTATCAACTAGAAGTAAAATTGTTGATAAACCAGTTGTATTATTAGAGAACAGGAAATTGGACACAAAGATCAAGTATGGATTTCACTCCTCCGTTCTTTTGTTCATAATCTTCTATCACACTCATAAAAATGCTAATCAAGACTGTGGATAACCATCCAGAACCCACCCAATCCCCCTGCAGCACGCCACCACAGAGAAGAAAGAACAAAAGGAGAAAAACAAAAGCAAAAGGCCGAAAAACAAAAGTGGATAACAAGTTAAAAGACCACCACCACCACCAGAGACAGCCGAGACATTTAGTATAATCATATTTCTTGATATAAGAATCACATCAAATCAAATAATATTTTAAAATAAAAGACCTAAACGTATGGAGAACAGGAGATCATATTATATGCTGGTGATTTGTGAACATAACCTAATAATGCATCAGATATCTTAAGTGCGTAAAATAGTTTAAAGATGTCAACACGTAAATTGGGGTATGAAATGGAGAAATGAAAAATGCAATGGAAAAATAGGAACTTGTGATATAATAGCACCAAAGAAAGGTCCACACGAGTATAATGTTTATACCAAAGAGTTAGTATGACAGAAGTCAATTGTTCCAGCACTAAATGAAAAACTGGGATATATCACTGCGCTTCAGTATCTACTACAGATTTGAACCACTTTTTCTTTGTGGATAGCAAGTTGTAATACTTTCCTATCTATTTAAAAGGTTTAAGATATCAGCTTCCATGTCCCGGATATTGTATTGTAATCAAGTAAAAATTCTTATTGTCTGAGCTTACAGAAAATTATGGTACATTGATTACAAATTTCATGCTGAGATATTAGCTTGTAATTTATGTTGTGAACATGGAAAATAGTTTTACTTACCCCATTTATCAGCTACAATGGGATCATTTGCGAATTTTGATCCTAGAAATTCCTCAAGGGTACTTCCAACACCCGTATCAGAAACTGTCAAGTGGAAAACCAACAAAAAGTTCATTGAGTATTGTAAAATTCCAGCTCTCGACTTCTGAACAAGTCATATTTTCAAATTCTAACAATGTAACCATTTTTCCTTTGTCTGGGAAATCATAAATGGAAGAGGTCAACATACACACTCTATTCATTTAGTAAATTAAAATTACACCCATCTCTAATTCGAATAACAATTTGCCGATAAAAAAAATATGGATCCAGAAATAGCAGAAAAATACAAGCAATTCAGAATCAAAGATTAAAAAATAAGAGCAAACAGCAACACATTTTTCGAGCTCTCAGCACAAGTTTACTGAATAAAAAATCCATATACTCAGATCAATCTAAATCAACAGATAACGTGATATATACACACAGATTTTATTCGACAGAATGATATATTAACAAATTATTTCACCATAATGCATAATTCATGAGATTCATACACGCTCATGTGAGTGTACCTGAGATCCAAAGAAGTGGTGGAGTGGATTGAGGAGATTTCACAGAAGTCGATAATCTGCAAAAATCTTCAGAAATGCGGCATCTTCGAATCGCACAGGTAATTAACTGCAACAAAACGGTAAAAAGATCAAAATAATAATAATAATAATAATTAATTAGGTTTTGTGAAGCTCAAATCGAGTAAAATTTAGAGCTTGGAACTCACGTAATTACAGAGATTTTGCACTGAATTAACTTCCATTGATTGTGTTTGACGAGCAAAGAGCGTGTGTTTTCCCGCTCATATTGCACTTGGAAGTTGGAATCCAATCTTATATAGATGAAAATCGGATAAGTCTTTTAATTGCCGATATACCCTTGTACTTTTAATTACTTCAACTTTAACTTTTTAAAATTATTATTTATTCAAAAACTTACTTTTCTACTTATAAGTAAAATCTGCTTTTAAATAAATTCTCTTGTCAATTCGTGTAATATTTTTCGTACTCGTTTCGTTTGAGTTATTCATAAAACATGTAGCAATGAATTAAAACGAGTAGAAAAAATCAAATTTATTATGATCGTTGTGTACCCCTTTTTGGTATAGATAAAAATTAATTTTTTAGTAAATTTTAATTAAAATTTATGAAATGTACGGTTGAAGAGTTGTAAATTTCATAAAATATATGATTGGAACTAAATATGGGCATATTGTATTATCAATTAAGCATGTTCAATAAGTTTAGCCACATGAGCCTAGTTTCAACTCGTGATTGACAGTGTTTTGTTTCACTTTTTATTTTTTAACTTTCAATGAGAATTCGTTAAATGTTTGTTTGTTTAAAGATTTGTTATTAAAATCCTGTTTGAGCCACATTATCTTTTAATTCTCATTTTTTTACTCATTTTCAACCACACATTATTCAATAAAATAATATTTTCCATCGCATTAATAACTTTTCCTTTTTTTTTTCAACCACGTATTCACCATCACATAAAAAAATGCATTCTTGGATTGAAAATGTGCACCAAACAGGGACAAATATGTTCTTGTAGCAAGACTGTTGTATTAGATAGGGGCATATTTTATTATATAGGCACGAGCACGTGCCCCAGACCACGATTCAACCTACCATGCTTTTTATTTTCCAAATGAATCTCAAGTGGTGACTTGGTAACTAGGGATGAAAATTCACATCCCTCGAACAATAATTCCCGTAGTAGGTCATGTCTTGCCTACTAAAATTAAGGGAAAAAAATCATACAAAGAAATTTATTAGTTATCTTATTTGCTTTGATAAGTAAAGATGAACGAGAATCTCGGTTCAAGCCTTTTCTAGTCCCTTCTCATTATTAGATTGGTTAAGGAGTTCATACCGACCTATGCTTCGGCTAGGCTTTGATAAGCTGGCCGTGTGCTTGGAAAACTCAAATTTTGATGTATAATTTAGTTTTAGTATATTACTAACAAACATAACGTTCCCGTTTGGTTTTACTAAAAAATCGAAATTTATTACGTTAGTGAAATTTGTGGTTAAAAAGTTGATAAAAATTATAAATCTCATAAAATATGTAATTTAAATTAATAATTGACTAACTTAATTTTATATTAACTTTTTTAGCTAAACTAATATAGGGCTAAATCATAAAGCATTGATATTGAGCATCAATGGTACTAAACATTAGTGTTAGTAGGTGATATACAAATGTCATTAATTGATAAATCAATTTAAAAATAGGAAAATGAGTCACAATATACAGGTATGTTTGAGCTCCATTTATGTATAGAATGCATTGTGAAATAGTAGATTGATGAAAAATATATGGTTAAAAGTGAAAGAAAAGTTTTTGGCTTGTGCGTAATATTATTTTATTGAAAAATATGTAATTGAAAGGAAGAGAGAGAAAATTATATTTTAAAAAAGAGTGTTGCCACTGTTACATAAAAATTCATCTGTAAAAATGTCAGAACACACACATGGGGGTGGGCCTCATTTTTTATAATAATATTTTATTTACATGTGGCCCACCTCCATGTGAGTATTCTGGCATTTTTACAGATGAAAGTTTTGTACAAATGATTTAATTGTTTAAAAAAATAAGGATCAAACAATGTCTAGATGTCCTATCATTTGCATCCCTTTAAACCGATGTTATAGCACAATTGTGGCGTTATTTTACTTTAAAAGCCACTAAATTGGTTTGACATAGCATTATTTTACTTTAAAGGCCACTAAATTGGTTTGACATGTTAGTGTTACTCTCATGGTTCTTCTACAATTTTACCATGGACTCGTTTATTCCAAAAGGGTTGCGAATGTAATTTTTGGCGAATCGTGTCTTAGATGGTTAGAATAAGAGAAAGAGTTGAGATTTATTGTCCAACTTTTGCCATCAAATTTGCGGTTCATTCAATTAATTATTGACACGTCAATTTCAATTAACATGTCATCAATTTGGTGAATTATTGGTGAAGTTACTGAAGCTAAATTTGAAATGACATGTTAATTTAAAAATGATAATCAATAATTAATTGGATTGATGGCAAATTGGACAATAAAAATTGAACAACGTATCTCAATTCTATGAGAAATGGAGGGAAAGATGAGAGAGGAAGCGATTTTATTTTATTTTATTTTATTTTATTTTTTGGTGGACTTTTTAGTGTTTAGAGTAAATTAGAGGTGTGCTCCTCAACCTTTCTCATTGTGTACTTCAAAACTAAGGTTTTTAATCCTCTATCCTAATATGTGTATCTACACAATGAAATTTGTCAATTTAGACATTAGAAGTACAATGTTTAGGTGGTTTGATGATTTTATCCTCTAGTTGTGAGTCATGGAGAGAAAAGTTTTTGATAAGACGATCATAGATACTACAAGGTACAATCTCTCATTTAAACGATGACATGTGTCGTTTATGTCAAGTTTAATTTTTAGTATATCCACTTTTTACCTGATTTGTGGGCCAAACGTCCACCCTTAATTTAGACAAAATTCTAGACCCTTTTGTAGCCCCATATTTTGACAAAAAAATTTATAAAATGTGTTTTTAATTTTTTCAGAATACGTGGTTAAAATAATAAAAATTTTGAGTTTACATAAAATATTATTGTATTGAGAAAACGTGCAGTTAAAAATTAGTTTGAAAAAAATATTTTAAAAATGCGGTTCATTCAGATGCTAACATAAAATAAAATGCACATTTTAAACAAATTATCTATTTAATCAATGTGGAATGGTGCAATCTCGACCAAAGAAGAGGCGACGATGCGTGATAGCTTCAATTCTAGCAAGAGGTGAGGTGGTGGCATTGTGGGCTTGGTGGCGGAGATTGGGAAAGTGTGGGTGTGGCTACAGGAGATGTAATGTCGTGGAGGAAAGAGGAGAAATTAGAAATATAAGGTTTGGAGTTGGATTTAGGTCTTTGGTATTCGGTCGGGATTTTTCAATTCCAAGTAAAGTTTTTTTTTAAAAAAAAAACAACGGTGGTGGCATTGGATTTGATTTTAATACTAAATCCGAAACCCAACTCAACCAAATTAATTCTCATATAAAACAAAACAAAAATCGATTAGATTTTGTTAAAATACCCGGACCAAATGGTTCAAGTCGAGACAATTAGTTTGACCGGTTTGCCGAGTTAAATACCAACCCTACTCATAAGCCAAGCCATGATTATGAAGAACACATGCTCTATTTTTTGAGGTAAAGAATTGGAATATTGCTTATTAAAAAAAAATGATCATTTTTGAGATCAAATCTTGTTCTTATAAATTTAAAATCAATATTTTTGTTACTAGACAATATTAATAGAGTGACAAAAATGCAATCGACCCCATTTTTATGAAGAGAAGAGTTTACATTCAAATTGCAATTAAATGAATGAGAGAGAGGAAGGTAATACATTTATCTTCTATAATTCTATCCAATTTGTAAATTAAACATACATTTGTGATATGAAAGTAAACAAATGACAGCAACTGAAAACACCACAAATCCAAGTTATTCTTTGTGTCTGCACAATTTAATAATTGATATTAACAACTTGTCTCCAATTAATTGTCTTAGCCTTCGTATCAGTTGCGATCGATTAGTCTTGTTTTCCTGTTCACCAACCACAAAAAGAAACTTAGGTACAAAATTATAATAATAATGAAAATATTGAAGTTACTTTTGGTGCGCTGTTCTAGATAAGACTCAATTCGAACTTCTTCTACCATTCACTCATAGTACTCAAAACTTACGTTGCATTCGACATCCTACTTTGCGCTTAAAATGAATCAACCTACTTCAATGGTGAATCAATACAATCCACACTTTTTTGATAGGTCGAACAAGGCAGGTCAGGTCCATGCAAAGTCGAGCACTACCAACAATTGTCGTGATAATCCATTTGGTTGGACCCTAATGAAGATTGTGCTAAACTTAGGTACTAATCAACTTCAGAAACAATATTTTTTTTTTTTTGACTTTTACCTGTTGAAGATTGTTCTAAACTTGGGTACTTCAACCTACGTTCACACTGCATATAAACGTGTGTAAATGAAAATTCGAGAGTTAAGAAAAGACACTTACCCGAAAGTCCTTGTAGTATCTGGAAATCAACTTCATTTTGGAAGAATCTAGAAAGTTGGAAAGAATATTGAAGAGCATAGGAAACTTCATGTTTGGCGACTTGGGTTTCGCATAATAATAATAATAATAATTCTTTGGGGTCCTAAAACTGATAATATAATTGGGGAAAATATGAGAATTCATGTAAGCCCTCCAAATTATGTATTTCTTGGGTGCCAATGGATTATCAATTCCCGAGTCGAAATTTTCCGAACTCGGTTCAAACTGTCCTGAACCGGGACGAACCACTTCCGATTTACCCAATATTACACGACACAGCAACATATGCCTTAACCCATTTTCGTCCTCTTCCGCCAACATTGCACTGCAATATAAGAAAAAGAAAATCATAGTATTAGACTATACAATGTTTTTTTTTTCAATAACGTCAATTTATCTATAACATAGATGCACGAAGTGAATATGATCGGACAATTCGTAAATTGCACGAGGCCTCACAATTACATCATTTTTTACGACTTTGACTTAACCCATCGAATTGGTTCAACTAGTGCCTAATTTTCGAATTTTCCAAAAATAAAAATAAAAAATTAGTAAAGGTAAAGCTAGGTCAACACGACTCTTATAAGACGAGCTCGATCGGGCCATTGAAACTGGCATTGTGTCTAGACAACTCAATCAATCTTTATGCCACTGTTCACTATTATTAGGTTTAGCTAAAAATCATATTTTAAGTTAAAATTTGATAAAAGTTTATGAAATATAATTATTCCTTAACACTTTCAAAAAGCCAACTATAGCATCATAAGATGGACCTCCTTCTCGAGATACACGAGTATGGTACATATAGGAGGTTGGTCGAATAAATCTCATGTAGAGCTGGTGATATTAGAAGCTAAGAAAAGGAGAAGGAACAATTGAATAAAGAGATTCAAGAATTGATGGATAGATTCTTTTCTGCGAACATATTTATCGAAATAGATGGATAGATTCAAGAATTGATGGATATATTCTATTCTCGATAGATTCAAGAATTGATGGATAAGCGTTTTTTACACGTTATACCATATTTATCGAAATAGGTATCTGCGTTATACTACAAGTCTAAGTTTCGGATTATTGAAAAGTTGATAAAAGTCGTGAATTTCATGAAATGTGTGGTTATAATTGAATTTTAGAAAATGAAGATCAAATGGGAGCTAAGTCGTTTTAGTAAAATTATAAATTGCTATTGCAAATAAAATTTGAAATGCAAGAAATTTGAACTAAAAAATAATTTTTTTTTAAAGAAATTTAATGCTGAAAATATTATGGTTACCTATCAAGAGCAGCATCAGTTGGAGACAAGTGTATGCCAACACCATGTGATACACCATTTTGAGGCTCTTTGCATCTACTAAATCCATGACCTATTATTCCACACACTTCATCTCTAGAACCACCGTACCATGCATACTTGACATTGGCGTCTCCGCCGCATTTCTCTGCCACGGCGGCCGAGAAAATACGGAACGCCTCCATCCTCACCTGCCCGGTTCGACTCGAATACAAGTTTTTATGTATAGCAACAACATCACTCTCCTTCCCAAGCAATCCCATTCCCATTAAAAAGCTTTTCTTGATTAAACTGTGCTCATCTTTCGCCTCGTCCAATCTGATCATCCCATTTCCAGTGAAAACCTTGAATTCCTCGAAGTCGGGATTCGACGATTCGCATTCCGAATCCACTGTGATTGAAACCTGGTCTTCATCAAAATCTGTATGATCCATGATCTCATGTGCATGAAAAATGGAATTCAGAAAGTTAATATATAACCCTTGAAACTTGAAAGAATGGTTTTCTGTTGAAACTTAGGCTTTAAGAAATCTTTATAGATAAGTAGTACAAAAAAGTTAAATCTTCCAGATGGGGCAAGAATGGGAATATGTATATTTTATATTAGAAAGAAAAAGTTGCTACCTTTACAAGTTTTGCTGTTTACAACTTCAAGTGACAAATAAAAGTCAATAATACCAACTTCACAGCTCCAAATGATGAATGTGAAAAACAGTTGGGTAAACATACACGCATATATTCAACCGACTTTGGGATTGTTGGTAAAGCTTTTGATAAAATAAATCTTATTTATTGAAAATAATAATTTTTGCCATTTTTTTTTTAGTTTACCGTTATTTAATTATTAACAACTAGTTATAAATTATTGTCAGTAGTAAATAAATAAGCGTATATTAGTAAATGAACCAAACAAAACATTCTCAATAAGACCTTGTTTGATGCACATTATTGAATGGAGAAGTGATTTGATGGAAAATATATGGTTAAAAAATAAGGAAAAATTTTAAATTTGCGTGTAATATTATTTTATTGAATAGCGTGTGGTGGAAAATGAATTTTGAAAAAATAAATTTTTGCCCATGTTTGAGCCACATTAAAATTCTTATTCTTATTTTTAATTACACATTTTTTTCAATAAAATAATATTTTTCATCACATCAATAACTTTTCATTCTTTTTCAATCACACATTCTTCATCAATATACTATTCCAAAATACATTCTTCCAAAATAATGTGGCTCAAACACACCAAGTAAGAATGTGGATCAAACGGGGGTGTAAGTCTTTGTTTGGTAAAAAATAAAATTCAGATTTTAATTTAAATTAAAACCAATAATTAAGATTAACAACATATTTCAAAGGACCCATAATTTTTTAACTATATATTTCATCAACTTTTATTAAAATTTATTAAAAATTTGATTTTAATTCTAAGAATGACTAAATGTATGATTTGAAATTTTATCATTTGAAAAAACTATCAAATTTGTGTAAGTATTAATGAATTTAAAGACATTGACACGGTTCATGTATGGTCCACAGCAGTGCATAGGTAGACTTATACGTCAAGTTAGTTGCAAGGCTTTTGGCTATAATTCAGGCACGATTTGCGCTATGAAGAATTCGATTTAAAGTTGTTTATGGCGATAAAAGAAAGTCAAAAAGTTGTCTAACCGTTTGATTTGGGCTTTAATATGCATGTGCAAAGCACAAGCCTCATTAGGAAAAGCCATTTTAATTTTAATTTTTAATTGATTTTTGTTAGATCTTATGACGATGTTGTTAGGAATTCGAGGATGTGATATGACGCGATACGAAGTATAAATCGTACAAACTAATAAACAAGAATAAAATTTAAAAGAAAGCAAATAAAAAATTGACAGATGAACAAAATATTTTATTAATGACAACCAATTGAGAGGAAATACAACTTTCAGCAACTTCTGCAATCTATTAAACTGAATGAAGAGTCTACCATTTATAAAGCTTAGAAATATTATAAAGATGGAAACAAGATTAAAAAAAATCACGTGAATAAATAAAATAATATTTCTTCAATAAAATAAGTGAAATAAAAGAAAATAATATTTTTTCAATAAAATACGTAAAATAAAGGAAATATCTTCTCAAAATATTTCACATAATTTGGGTCACAAAATCCAATAAATATAACATTGACCAAGGACATGTTTGGCAAAATATTATTTTTATTAAACTAGGCAAACATATTTCTTAAACTGAGCCCAAGATCAATAGGATAAGGTGAAAACCATGCCCAGAGAAAATTAGTGAAGGTATAGATCAAGCTATAGATCAATCACGACTGAACTAGTACTGAACAAATCCTATATATATAGAAGGTGCTTGACCTTATTTAGATGTTGAGTTTAATAACAACTTAAGACAATAATGTGGGACGAAATTTAGCCGGACATGATTGATCTTAAAAATTAGAATCTTTTTTTCTTGTACCGGATGTGGGGGGAGGGGGGGTTGCTATCGGCCCCTCACACCGGTAGGTGACAACTCCCGGTACATATAGCACCGCTCTAAAAATTAAGAATGTGGTAGCAGTATGTCGATGTCCACTTTAAGGTTCCAAAATAATGTGACAAGCAAATGCACCTAAAATTGAAGACACGTGTCCTCTTTCATCTCCATACATATGGGAGAACCATCACACCTATCAATACTTTGGATAAATAATCTTGACTAACAATAAGTCAATCTTTCAATTTAGACAAGTTTTAGTCACTGTTTGATAGATATTATTTTGAAAAATTGAGCAATATTTGAGTCACATTATTTATTATTATTATTATTATTATTATTTTACTCATTTTCAATCACATATTTTTCAATAAAATAATATTTTTCATTATATTAATAATTTTTCCTTCTTTTTCAATCACTCATTCTCCATCAATCTACTATTCCAAAATACATTCTTCTAAAATAATATGACTCAAACACACCCTGAGTTTTGAACAGTGATTTTTTGGAGAATGCGCAATTAAAAAGTAGAGAAAAAATTTAAATTTATGTATAAAATATTTTATTATGTAACTATGTGATTGAAAATGAGTATGAGAATTAAAAAAATTTAAAATAATGACTGTCAAACGGATACTTAATTAATCATCTTAAAAGCCCTATTCTCATTCTCAAACACATCAATTATCTTCTATAATCCCTAAATTTTCTATACAAGTTCATCTCTTAACTCTCGCGTCATTCATTTCTTACTTCCAAACTTGCAATTTACATAATAACATGTGAAAAGTCAATTTTTTTTTTTTTTTTTTCTGTAGAATATTCAAGTTGACCACAGTTAAGGGTCAACATTCCCAAATTTCACACACATTATCCTATCCAACTCGACATCAATGGAAATGGGGTGCCTTAATAATTTTTTTTTTATATATATTTTCATATTCTCATCACTTTGAATTTGGGACATTTAGTTATATTAAAGAGACTAAAATCCAATATTTAGAAGTCAACGATTTCGTGATAGTTCAATGAATTAGGCCAGTCAATGATTTATAAGTGATTCATGAGATTTTCATTTTGATTTGAATGTCGGAATGTTATCGAGCAACACACTCTTCTGTGTTAATTTTGTACACGTTCAATATAGAGTAGTGTGAAAGACTTGCTAAGCTTCATTATCATCGTATACTTTTTAAAATACTTTGATTTTTATAAGTCTAGATTATAGACATTGTAAGTCTGGATTTGATTTAAAATAAAGATTTTATTTTTTATTTAGTCCTTGTTAGTTATGGATTAAAATAAAAAATTTCATTTAATTCAAAGTTAACAATTATTGTTAATCATATATTTTACGAAATTCACAATTTTTTAATTATATATTTCATCAATTTTTATAAAAAATTATTAAAAACCTGACTCAATAAATTAGATAATATAAGTACAATCGATATTTTATGCGACGATTGAGGTGGAAAAGCAGTACTCGTCTTTCAGACTTATCCACCTGCCCCACCGTTCTTAAGATTGAAGTGGAAAGAGGAGAAATTCTACTGAAACAAGACAGAGAAAAATCAACCTGCAATGTTAATAAGCCATTTTTTATCTTTATGAGCTAAAATTACTGGGTTTTCTTCATACCAAAATCCCGAGTTTTGTTCCTTGAGGTAAGCAGAACTACATGTATGAATATTGTATATAAATACACATTTAAGTGTTTTTCCTTGACAATTTTTTTTTGAGATTAATGCCTTAATTACATGAAGAAATTAATTTCAATTTTTGTTTGGATAATGATTGAGGGACTTATCTCGATTTAAAATATTCATTAGGATGATGCTCTTTGTTAAGATTGTGAAATTACTTTTAGGAGGAAGATAGTGGAGTTCCTAGGTTTTTCTGTCAGTCTACCCTCTGTTGGACATTTATTCATTGTTGCTTGGGTATTTTGAGATAAACAAATCTTGCTCCCATTATCTTCAGACTTCAGGAAAAAGGAGAAAATTCGATATTTGAGTGAAGGCGAGTGATGTAGGGAGATGCAATCTCTTTTTCGAAAAGCTATAGTTGATAGTTGAGGCTCTATGAAGTCCTATATTGCCCAGATTCAAGCACGGGAATCCACCCCCAACCACTATTCGTTTAGGGGCCAACCCCCCTAAGGCAATAGGCCCACCCCCATATTGAGTGATGCTCCGCATCAGCGAGAGTTTGTTCATAATATTCTCTGCCGACTCTGCCGAGGGAGTTAATGATTCTTATTGTTCGAGTGCTAGCTAAACATGTTGATTACAGCTCGGGGGTTCGTCATCCAACTTAGTATCCATAGGGAAGTGCACTCACGACAACAAAGTCTTTTCCCATGGAGTTTAGTGATCTTGAGTAGCTCTCCTCCTCCTGGGTATATCTCTGTTCTCTGTCCTCCCGAGAGCAGTACCGTGGAAATATGAAAACAAGTGACTATAATCCACGTCTGCTTTGCGCCATTGACACGTACCTATAACATCCGTGACACAGAAAAATTGAAATGATTGATATCACCTTACTATCGTGAGTCATGTATAAGGACTATCTCATAGACATATCAAGTAAGTTTTGAAAAACAAAAACATAAAAAAAGGATCATAAACACTGTTTGAACAATGTTAGTTTGGTAAAATGTTGTTGAATATGAGAGAACTCAATTTCTTGCCTCATTTCATTAGCCATATTCAGATCCCGAAGGAAGAAATAGAATTAACAATTCTAATCGAATAGGTTTGGATGGGTGACATGCAACCAAACAATGATACTTTGAAGAAGGGATATCCTAATCACACTGGTTTTGCAATACCTACCTTTTTCTCACAATTCCCAGAGAAAGTTCAGAAATGCCTTAAGGTAAGTCGTGATTTTCAGTTGATTAGTGGAGGTTAAATTGTGTTGCATCTAAGATCTGTTTATCTTGTTTCCAGTTAGATTTTAAACAATTGTTGAGAGATTTTAATACGACAAGCCCAGAAATTGACCAGGGAAATAACAAAGAATCATCGGCCGTGGAGTTGAATCTTGAAAAGCAAATGTATCCTTGGAAAGAGAATCCAATTTGGGAGGACCATCCTCCTGATATAAAGGTAAGGAATTTATCTGAATGAAATTGGTTGTCCATTTTATGTTGAAGTTAGAGGGAATTTATTATGGCCTTCTTGGTTTTTGAACTCAATCAGTGCTTGTTAGTTGTTTGGTATTGCTTTTAAGTGGTTATAACTTATAAGCAGTGGGTCATACGGAATATGTGGATAATAAGTGGGTAATAAGTTGTTTGTTCTATGAAATGTGTAGATAAAAGTATGATTAACCAACTTATAAAAAGGCGTGTCGAACCTCTTAAATTTTTCTCATTCTTGTTTGTCTTCGGGTATTTTATACGTATATAGTTTTGGTTCCTTAACATGTTGAGATGAACTATTGGGAATTAGGGAGCTGTCATAAGGTTTATTATATCATCATAAAAATGAGAAAGGTTAGAGAAAATAGGGTGTGGGATTTTTTCTTGTAAAGTTATTTTCATCATCATACTAAATTAATGTAGCAGCTAAGAGGACGTAAAGTTACATTAAGACGAACCTTTATAAATCTTGCTTGTTCTTGTATCTATATTTTCTTTATGCAATTTTTATTGCTTTCGATTTATAGAATTAGGGTTCCTAGTTTTCAACAAATGTTTCTTTATTAGGTCGCTCTAGTTTCCTACACCATATAAAAGAATCTGAGGGGACCATTTTCCTCGAAGATAAAGACAAACTGTGTGAGGGGAAAAAACCTTGTAATCTTTTTCTTCAATATGGTGAAAAATCTGTCTCAACAAATAGTAGTACCTCTCACCTAAGAGGGAATCACTATAAATCTGTGTTTTCTCTGCTCTTGCTCGTTTTCTGATTTCTTTTTCGTCTATTATTGTTTGGTTTTAGGGATTAAGATTTAACTAAAACAATTTCTTTGATGCTGCTGTTTGTGGTGAATGCTCACTTGTGGTGAATGCTCACTTCTGTTTAGATCACCTACTTTGCTGATCTGTGATTTATCGCTGAGAATATCTATCAAAAAGTGATCAAGTTAATTGTGCTATGAATTGTTTGCAGGTTACAGTACCTAAAGGCTCTCTTTGCAACCTTAATCTGAAAGTCAATGTTGGGTTGCCCCCCGATGCTGTCTACAACATTGTAACAGACCCCGATAATAAGAGAGTATTCAAAAATATTAAGGTAATTTCACAAATAGGATCATGTTTGGCTAAGCTAAAAAAAAATAAAAGCTACTTTGCTTGAATTTAGAAAAACTGAGTTTTTTTGAACGGAAAACATCTTTTTAAAGAAGCCCAACATGTTTTGGCGAGAAGTTTCATATAATTTTCCTTTACCACTTTCTAGCATCACAGGTATTTACATTTTAAATATGATGTTATCAATTTATCGACCAGGAAGTAATATCAAGAAAGGTCTTAGTTGACGAGGGATCGAGGCAGGTGGTAGAAGTGGAACAAGCAGCAATTTGGAGATTCCTTTGGTTGTCTGGGACCATTTCAATTCATGTTTTGGTGGATCAAAACCGAGACGATTATTCAGTAAGTATGAAACCTTCTATTCTTGAAACGAATCTGTGTGCATTTTGTTGGATAAATCCTAAGGCTTGTTTGGGAAGTTATTAAATTAAAGTTTAAGTGATTATATGTTTCGAGTCCTACAGAATATGTGTGGATAATAGTTGTAGGTCTTACGAAATGTATGGATAAAATGTATGTTTAACCAACTTTAGAGTATAATTGAATCACTTCCAAACATGCACTTATTATCTGGAATCCCTAATCGCAAAATAGGCTAAGAATGGAAGAATATGGGATTGATTTAAGATTTCATGCCTTGTCTTTTTATCGTGTTTATCAGATGAAGTTTAAGCAAATTAAATCCGGATTTATGCAAAGATTCGAAGGTTGCTGGAAAATGGAGCCCATTTTTGTCGATGAAGAATTATGCCATCCATTTAAACCTCCATCTTTGACGGATTACGTTACATGCACGAAAGGCAAAGGAAGAATTGCATCAAAATTGAGCCTGGAGCAACTCATACAACCGTCTATCGTTCCTCCACCGCCGATTTCGTGGTATCTCCGAGGGATTATGACAAAGACAACCGAGATGTTAATTACCGACTTGCTAGCTGAAGCTGCCAGAATCAGACAAGAATCCTGCACTTCCGAGGAAAAATCGATTGAACACGAACAAGGAGATCCATGTGATACCAAGAAACGATGGGCCATGCGACGGAAAAGTGCAAGGCTTTCTCGTACTAGCTAGGTTGTCGATGAAGTTCAAAATCTTGTTAAGCTGTCCGTTTTTGCATTTCTGTTCGATCATTTGATTATATCTCTATTATCCAATAACACTATTATCCAATAACATGTTTTCAATTGGTGAAGACGGTGTAAAAGTTCAATATGTTAGGATACCCTTTAGGTTATAGAAGGCACATGTTCTACCTAAGATTGGAGGAATTAGGCCTCGAATAGGTGTGAACCAGCCGGTATGGCCAGATTTTAGGTTGTCACCCCTCTTTTTGGGCGGGTGCGCTAGACCTAGACTGGCCCATGTCGGGGCTTAAGAGATTCGAATGAAGAGCCGAGCTTGGTAGCCTATGTGCTGTGGGCTGAACCTACCCGATTTGGTAATCATGGTCGTTTAGATTCATTTGTACACCTCGAAGCGTTTAAATAATTTTTTTTTGGAGAAATAATGACAGCGTTTGCATTAAGGTGGATATTTTGCCTTCACTTGTAACACAAAAAAGGGGTTTTGTTTCTAATTTGTAATTAAAATGAAAAATAATTCAATGATCACCCCTTTTATTTTGGAGTTAATCAAATTATCAATCACTCACATTTGTATTCGGTTATTATTTGCTCAATAAAAAATAAAAGGTCACTGTTTGCTCACTCACTTTTTTAAAAAATTACTCATTCATCACTCGTTTTACTTCCATTCATCCAATTAGGCAAAAATGTCCAGATGAATTTCTTATATGGCGACTAACACCATAAAAATTTGACAAGTTGGATATTACCCACTCAATTAATAGCGCTTTCTTCCCAAAAAATTCAAGAATCATTCTTTTCCTCCTTTAGCTCTAATTTTTCCCAATACTCTTTGAAAATTTTCCCCAAATTGTTTTCATTTTTGCTAATTTCTTGATGCTTTGATTGCTTGGTTTTTGCACATTTGTCATCATCAAATCCCTGAAATGAAAAACTTGTTCAATAACTACAGCGTGTTCAATTATTTCACACTTCAAATAGACAGTGATAAATTAGACAAAATAGCTATTCCTTAGCTGAAGTTGATGAATCTTCCTTTGGCTTTCCTTTAAAAACAGCTTTCCTTTTCCTCGAATGAAGTTCATTTGGGGTTTTTAAACCTATTTCTCCACTTGGGATTTGCTCAGAAACAGAGGATTCCTCATTGGAATCGGCACTTGCCCTTGATAATTTTCTCCATTTCTTATCAACCATCCCACTAAGAGACCTAATTTCCATCTGTAGTTGATTCAAGTTCCTGTTTTCCCCGGGAGATCCAACTTGCTTAAGAGAGGGCTGATTCAAATCCTAATTTCCAGCTGTGGTTGATGCAATCCTAATAAGTGAAGACTGTGTCATAAATTTATGTCTTTTAGTTGGTAGGATGTTGTTTGTGATTGGAATTGTAGGAAAAAAGTACTAGGTATGGTGTTTTGAATGTGTAGTTTGTAGTTTGTTATTGGTGTTTGGTGGTAGTATGTTGGGGATGTAGATTGTTGAACAGAGGCACCAGAAGCCATGAGACTTTTACCTTGTTTGCATTTAGTTAATTTGAAGTCCTAGCATATTTTATCAGTATATTGGCAAGTGTTAAACTGAACGGTAATCACAAAAACTTCTGCCGATGTTAAGCACCAGAAATACACCAAAATATAATATTTCAATTCACTCAACTATACACCAAAATATAAAATTTCATTCAACCATGTATTAAGCATAATCTGATTCAATTGTACGGCAACAAAACATAATTTCAGGTATACGTACAACAAAAAAACAATAATTCAAAACATAGTTCTCATCTTCATAACCTAAATTATAGCCATCAAACAACATCAATGTACTACTGAGTTTCTAACTTTTTCCTTATTTTTGGTGGTGCATATGGAATTGATCTTTGAACCCTTTTGTTTTTTGTTATTGTTGGAAAATTGGGTTTTATTAGTTGGTTTGACTAACTTTTGATCAATTATTTTAGTTGGTCATGTTAGTTGGACATAATATTTCTTT